>MUZC01001341.1:91319-145163 GCA_002072015.1 Radix auricularia
ACCGGCTTCTACACAGGTGATGTGTAGGCATCAACAGGTGCGGTTGCCTTCTTGTTGGCTGCTTCACCTATGGTTCCAGGTGACTTCGGTGATCACGGATGGTGTGAATAACCGGCTTCTACCACTCTGAGGTGTAAACAACAACCTGAGTGTTTGACTTCAGCGTTACACTTGGAGTAAGGTGGTGATGATGATTTGTCCTCCTCTGGTCCTATCGATCAGTGCAGGGTGAGGTAGGGGTTGGATGCAGGTCGCTTGAATAGCGGTGAGTCCAGCTCCTGGTCCAATCGTTGGTTGGGGTTCGGATGCAAGTCGCGTGGATAGTGGTGAGTCCAGCTCCTGATCCAGGTGTGACGACATTTCGTTAGGACGGTAGCTGTCTGGAGTTCAGGTTATCTCGCAGCACAGTCGGGTGCCTAGAAACCAGACTGAGATAGAAATAATATATAGGAGGATGGTTTCTATTCTCGTCTGTTTTGATCCACATTTTGGGCAGCCGAGCCTTAAGAGCCAGGGGCCAAATTGTGATCAAATACATTTTTATAAATACATTGTCATCAAATACATACATATATATATCATGAACTGGGAATTATATTTAATACATTTTATAATATAATACTGAAATGATAATTCATCCTGTGAGTGGATGGTAGAATAAATACAATGCTATTATTGGTTACACCAATATAATTCGGACCATCTGCCTGACGGTTATTTAATATGTTTAATAACCTAAGACGGAAATAATAATTCACTACCGTCTCGTAAGCGAAAAAAAATATAATTATAGTTATATTAAAGTAAATAATATTACTGGTTATACTAATACAATTCAATCCATCTATCTGATGGTCCGCGTGTTATCATATTTAGTTATGAAAGGAGAAATACTTGCTGCGTGCGGCCGGCTTATGGCTAACTGGGTCAACATGTCTCTACAATTTCAATATGACATTGCACGAATATTAATATTTAAATGTTGGCGTTAAGTATGCTCACAAATACCAGGGGAATAAGTTAGAGTTACAACTTACATAGATTCTGGCCACGAATAATTGGTGCCGGCTTTCTCGATCAAAGGATGGTCAGAGATGTGGTTCAGTGGTTTGAACACTCGAAACGGATATCTTACTCCATTTACGTTTGGGCGGAAGAAAGAACGATTTTTCCTGTTGCAGTGATTTTATACAGGAGCTGATAGCCTCTTTTTCGGGCAGTTCATTGCATATTTAATTATTGACCTTTGATCCTTGAACTCTTGGAGAGTAATTCCCCTTTTGTTTTGATCTGTTCTCGTGCAAATAGCAGTGGGCTCCCAAATTTCACCACCGTCGATTGCTTTTGAGAAGTCTAGTAATATTGTATCTATTTGTTCATTATTATCTAAGCCTTTTGATAGATCATCTATTAGGGATATCAATTGTGTTTCACATTATCTGTTCTGTCTAAAGCCATGTTGGTGTGGGCATAGGGCATTATATATGTCAAGGTGGTTAATTATTCTGCTATATATTATGTGTTCCAGTAATTTACATGTGATACTAGCAAGTCATACAGATCTGTAATTACCAGGGTCGGACTTTTCACCTTTCTTAAAGAGTGGCGTTACATTGGCTAATTTCCAATCCTGGGGCACTTTACCCTGGTTTAGAGTGGCTTGAAAAAGAACTACAAGGATTGGGGACAGTTCATTGCTTTATTATTTTTATAACCTGGCAGGTAATTCATCTGGGCCAGTATCTTTGTTTATTTTATTTTAATTTTTTTTAGGTGTGAATGTATTCCTATCTCATCTTCATTTATGTTACCTATTTCTTCCAATTTATTTAAATTTATTGAAATTTCCTTGTCGCCTGAGGCAGAAAATGATGATGCAAAATATGTGTTAAGTATATTAGCTTTAGTTTCATTATCATTTTAGGTTTATTATTTGAGCCTTTTAGAGTGGCTATACCTGAAGGCTCCATTTTTTTAGATTTGATAAAGGACCATAAGTTTTTATTGTTATCTTTAGTTATCACATTGTTTATATAATTATTTTGGAGGTTACGGCTAAGTTTCTGTGTCAGGTGTTTAATTTATTAGTAGTATGTGTGTATCCTTTCTAAATTGGTAGACTTACATTTCTTAAATAAATTCTTTAGTTTGCAATAGTTTTTTAATTTAAAATTGAACCAGCATTTATTAATTCTATTTGAAGTTATTTTTGTTGGAACATTCTGATCCATTATGGTTTTAGATTTGTTTTTTATTTCCTTCCATATTTCATCTACAAAACTAACTATGCTGAATTTACTTAGGAAATTTTGTTGGAAATTAGAAGAAGCTGATTGGTGTAATTTTATTAAGTTGCATTTATTCCAAAAATATGTTGTTCTTCTAGGCATCTAATTTATTTTAGTTTTTATTGTGTTGGTTACCCTAACAATATCATGGTCATACAGCCCAGGAATTCTTGTGCAGTCTTGTACTATTCCTGGTCTGTTTGTTAGGAATAAATCTAGTATTTTGTTTTTCCTAGTTGCTTTTTTAGTAGTTCATGAATCGCTGAGTTGGTGTATAAATAATAAGAAATCTATCTTAGATATACAGACGCTTCTTCTATGCAGAAGATAATTGCGTCCTCAGACTATGAGAGATGATCTGTTGGCAAGTGATGCAGCGGTCACATGCCACGGCTATAGGGATTCCAAGCATTATCCCAGCCGCCTAACTATTGTCTAGTTAGGAACCCATTCGGAGATGGGTGACTCGGGGACTCCTCAGACCGCCAAGAACAAATCCTCACCTTCGCGTGGATTCGAACTCGTGACCATCAGTATGACAGTCGAGAGCGCTACCTCGACCAGTGTGTGAAGAGTAGAGAAAAAGCGTGAGAGTAAGTAGAGACATTAAACCCAAGAACAAACACGTTTCTCTAAAAAATTAAAACAAGTAAGTTATAAAAAGTTATTGACTACAACTATCCAAAATAAATAAGAAAGACATCCAATTTATTAATTAATCAGTTAAGAAACAAATAGGACAGAAGAAATATTGACAAATAGTAATGATACACGAGTCATTCAATTCCAATAAAAATTAAGCACATACACATTTTAAAACAAAAATATGACGGACAAAGAGATAACAATTACTTTTTCTTGTCCTATTTTGAAGAAAATTATGTAAACTTTTATAAAATAAAATATTAGATAAAAGTCTGTAGAGCATTTGTCCTGGAAATGACATGATCTCTCCTTAAATGTTATGACCACATATAGTCGATCTCTCTTATCTGATTCCTAGTTTATACTTTATAGTTCCTTATCTTAGTGACTATTTGTGTAGTTTTACCAGTCTCATACATCGTGTGTACATTTCTTGATCCACTGACAGTGGTGGTCTTTGCACAGCTGATGGTCTTTGGCTCAAGCGCTCTAAATGTCTTACTTTAATTGGATAAGTAATGCATAATTGTATAAAATCTAGACAGCAGCAATACTTCATTTGATGTCTATGTTTGAAATATTATTAAATCATCAAATTTTGACTTCATTTTTAATCTTGAGTTAATTAGACTAAATCAGACAATTAATTGATAACGATTAATTTATGTTAAGTTGTATAAATCATACATCGCCCGAAGGCCAGATTTGAACACGAGTGAGATAACCAAACAAATTAAACAAAAAACAAATAAGCAGACTTACTGTTGAACTGAAATTGCTTTTCTTCATTTCACCACCTTACAGTAATTTTTAAAGTAAATATATTAAATATAATTACAAAATTTGTTGTAACTGCAACATGGTTTTTCTTTATTAACGAATATTTTTAGCGCATTTTCGAGATGTCGAAATCGCTATTGCACCCATTTTGTTCGTCTGTCATCACCCTGATCACAGGATCCATAAGTCCTAGACCCATGATGTATATATGTTTTTTGTATGTCCTAACCTGCATTTGGTGCATCAACACTCAGTTACTCGATCCGTTTAAAAAACCCCGTTAAAACTACCAAAAAATATTTCGAATCGAGAGGTATCACTAACTCAGGGAACGGCCGTCATTGCCGGAAGTCGAATGCACAATTCTTCATGCATTGAAGAGTGGTGTGAAAGGGTGCAAAATAATTAGTTTTTTTTTTTCGTTGACGTCATTAGAATATGTGTAAAAGTTTAGAGAGTTTTACGTCATCATTTGTGGTGACTTGTAGTTGGATTAGAGAGAAAATATTTTTCTTTTAAATGTAAAGAAATGACTTTTAAATAGAAAAAATGTCAGGTATATTCATTACACAAGAAAATTCATAAAAATATGTCTAAAATCTAAACACAATTACTGATAACTACATAATTCTGATATCTAACAAAAGTACTGATACATAATACGAAAATGTGCTAACACGTCTTGAATTCCAATAGGTACCAGGCTTAACATGATTTTTTTTCTTTTACACACAAAGTTATCCAAAGAGATCATTGTTAAATTCAATCATCAAAAAAATTATTAAAATATATTTTACATTTCAACAGAATAAAAAATTTCGGTTTCAAGTTGTGAGAATCACAAGTCTAAAATGTCGGTTTAAGGTAGGAGAATCACTGGTCAATTATGTCGGAGTCAAGATATCAGAATCACTGGTTAAAAATATGTGTTTTAAGAGAATCACTTGTCAGAAATGATGATACCAAAGTATGGTCATCACTGGTCACAAATGTAATGACATCTATTGTAAACTCTAGTCATGCACTGACATGAAGACAATTCATCTGTACAGATAATAGTTACGACTTTTAGTTATTCAATAAAAATTCATGAGGACAGACAGCCTATATATTGTGTGATGTGGTCACTTGTGGGTTAAGATCTTTGCAAAGTACAATATTGTGGACTGTGAGAATACGCTGATTATAATATGTCTATTGGTCGTCGAACCAGTTTGTTTGGTACATCAGTGTTAACAAAAATGTACTGTGTCGAATGTTTTGGTGTGGGTTATTTTAAAAAAAGTATGTTCTTATATCATTGGTTAAATAAATGTATCCAAAGAACTAATACAGATAAATGTGATACCTCAAAGCGGGAATAGAAAAACATATATTTGGAGGCACGCGATGACTCGCAAAAGAACACAGAGGCAGGCGGTAACACGCGATAATTAAAGGTGACGATGATGACAATGACTGAAGGTTCAACCCCTAATGTCCATTCCTTTGGGGCGGGGGGGGGGGGCAAAATCTGTATTTTCGTAAGCGGTAAAAAACAATATCAATAATGTTAAAACATATATGTTGTCTAATTTTATGAAACCAAAATTGGTAATCTCTTTTAAAATGGTCCATTACATTTTCACGAATGGACGGAATGCACTGAAGCATGACATGGTGCTTCAGATCTGCGGAAAGAGGTTAAGTTGGAATCGGACGCAAACGTACTTGGGAAATAAACTGGACCAGAAACTCCGGATGCATAACCATGTACGTGAATTATGTGCCAAAACCACAGCTAAATGTCAAGCACGAGTTGGGGAGCAGATGCAAGACTACTTATAACTCTCTATCTCTATCCAGGCCTTCGCATGCCGAACGGCTCTAGATGGACTGGTTCGAATACAGAGCCAAGCTCTATGGTGCATTTCCGGGGCGTTACGTACCACACCCAACGCAGCGGTAGAAATTATGTCAAACGTAGAACCCCTGGCGATAAGGCGAGGAAAGGCAATCATGACCACGGTGGAGCGATACCGTAGGTTGGAGCATGACGAACCCTGCTATCAATTACAAGACCGCTGGGCTAAGAGGACAAGACTGAAGCGACCCTCTTTCATAAATGCGGTCTACGAAATAGAGGATTCAGCCCCCCTACCAAAACACAGGGAACGAATGCTACTGGCCAAAGGCCACATGCGAGCTATGACCTGCCTGAACTACGATTGACACTGGAAAATGCTTCGATGACAAAAGCCAGTCCCGTCGCACTCTTGCGAGACGAGACTTTGAGAATGATCGAGGCCTATTGTTACAGCGTGGAAAAAGTCTTTACAGACGGCTCACGTTTCAGTGATTGAAGAAGTGGATACGGTGTACTAAATCAATATTCCAAGCCGGGACCCGACAGCGCTGAACTGTAGGGGGCGTGTGGATCTACTAAGAGTAGTCACGAAGCAAAAATGGAGGGGATCCACGGGGGTTTGAAGGAAGTGCGCCGTCGTCTAGCGAAGAGAAAGAATTTCCCGACTGTCGTGGTTTTCACCGATTCTTGGTTTTCGCTCGAGACCGTGGATAGATCCTCTTTAGAGTCCAGGCCGGTCAGAGCCATTCTGGTGACAGTAGGTGAAATCCAGGCACGGGGCGGCAGAGTAATCCTACAGTTTATCGCTGGACACTGTGGTGAGATCTAATCAGACAGGGTTGACACACTAGCGAAGGCAGGCTCAGCCCAGCCCCAACCTGATAAGCCCTTGTCCCTACTGGGGGTCAAATCGTGGCTAAAAGACTATTTCCTTGAGAAGCTCTTTAAATTCTGATCAGCATCCGATTATTTTTAATATTAAGGGTTGTGTTAAAAATAATGTTGAGATGTGTTAATATCTATATTCATTGCTGTAGTTGATCATTAATTGCTTTTATGAAAATGTTTATTAAAATTATTATATTTTACCAATTTACTGTTTATTAAATGTAACATAAGCTGCAAAGTAACATATATTTTTTAATTGGTTCATAGTGTGAGAACTACTGTCTGTTAATGTTAATTGTGTAAAACTTTAGACAACGACTTGAATGCTAATCAAAACATTTACCTTACGGACAGAACCTCTCGTGCCATTTAGGTAGCAGGTAATCAATGGAAATAAATACATTATTGTACCAGATATTTTTGCGTTTTGCATAACAAATAAAAAAATAAATATAAGAGAACAAAATTATGGATCATGTTTTTATTAGAGGATAATGTCAGGTTCACTTCTGAGCTCCAATATTGATAACAATTACTGGCTGGTATGTTTGTCAGTGATAAGATATCTGTAAATATACTTGACTCTTACAACACGATCTTGATAAACTCTCATGATGGTGTTTACCTTATTGTGGAATAAAATAGATGACATAATGTCATCAGATAGCAATAAACTCATCAAATCAGTTGGCTGATATTAATGTGCTTATGTAACTACAAACGGTGAACTTTTTGTCTGATTCATTTAACGTGGTGACAATAATAGAATCATTTTAATCAGATCAGTTGTTTTATCGTCACGAGGCGTATCAAGTGACTTCATATCATCTTTAGTCTACTATTTCAGTGACTGCCACCAGGTGTTGACCATTTCAAACTACACAAGACTTCACGTATGTACAACTATTTCATTTCAAACTACACTTGACTTCACGTATGTTCATCTATTTCCTTTTAAACTACACAAGACTTAACGTATGTAGAACATATTTCATTTTAAGATACTAGCGTACTGTGGTAACATTAATAACTGAAGATAGAGGCACCTACACTGTGTGTTATATCAGTTCCTCTCAAAGTGGTATCTTATCTTAGATATACAGACGCTCCTTCTGTGCAGAAGATAATTGCGTCCACAGACCATGAGAGATGATCTGTTGGCAAGTGATCCAGCGGTCACAGGCCACGGCTATAGGGGTTCCACGCATTACCCCAACCGCCTAACTATTGTCTAGTTAGGTATCCATATGGAGCTGGGTGACTCGGGGACTCCTCAGGCCCCGAGAACAAATCCTCACTTTCGTGTGGATTCGAACTCATGACCATCGGTATGACAGTCGAGAGCGCTACCTCTCGACCACCACGTGTACAGGGGCCGATCCTTATCCCGGTCCTCAGAAGTTGTCAAGAAAAAAAAATGAAAATTGTAATTATGATACTTTGTTTAAATTCATTAATACAAACTACATATAAATTAATATTTCAATTATTTGGTTATAAGCACAAACAATTAATCCAAAAAAAAATCAAGTAATATACATTTCACTACCGCTAACTACAGGGAAAATGGTGCACTGGTCCGTGGAACTGGAAAAAATTATGATGGTTTATAAAAAATTGAGTAGCTTACAGCTAGATCACATAAACAGCATAAAAATGTCGTTATTATTCTAATTTTTATTAATCTTATTATGTGTTTTGACAATACAATGGTGATTGTGCTAATATCTATCTGCATTGCCACTACATGTCGTTAATCATCAATTGTCGATATAAATATATTTTTTAAAAAATATGTATATGTTATAAGTACATACTGTTTATTAAATGTACTATTAACTGCAAACTGACATTTTTGTAATTCATAGCTTGAGAACTACTGTTTACATTAACTCCATACAATTGTCTGTAAATCAACACTTTAGAGCTCTTACAATTTAATTAAATTTAGACATATCTAGACCACTCAGACAGACACATCGACAGCTCTAGACTATCCAGACTAACACTAACAGCACTGTTTTAGACCACCCAGATGTACTATAACATAAACAGCTCTAGACCCCTAGACATACCCTCTTTTGGACAGGTCTAAACTGCCTAGAGAGATTGTTACATTGACAGTTATAGAACCATAGACAGATCCTCATATGGACAGGTCTAGACTGCCTAGTGAGATTATTACATGGACAACTATAGACCCCCTAGACTGACCCTCATTTGGACAGGTCTAGACTGCTTAGAGAGGGTGTTACATGGACAGCTTTAGACCCCTTAGACAGATCTTCACATGGACAGCTATAGACATCCTTAGACAGACCCTCACTTAAAACAGCTATGGAACCCTTAGAGAGACCTTCGCGTGGACAGTGCTAGTTCCCCTAATCATATTCCAATTATGGAGCAGAAATAAATAAAATATTGTAGCAGAGATTTTTCATTTTTCGTATTAACAAAAATTAAACACAATATATTGAGCATGTTTTTATTTGATGCTGATGCCTGGTTCATATCTGTTTTATATTGTTGATAAAAGATTACAGGCAGGCTGACGTGTAGTTGACATAAGAGATAAAGAAATGTACTTGATGGTCACAGGACGACCTTGATGAAAGCATGTGATGGTGTTGATCATATCATGGAGAAAACAAGATAAATTAAATGAATCAGTTGGCTGATGTTAATGTGCTTATGTAACTACAAACAGTGCACTTTCTTTCCGATTCATTCAACGTGGTTACAATAATAGAATCATTTCAATCATATCAGTAGTTTTATCGTCACGAGGAATGTCATGTGACTTCATATCATCTTTAGTCCACTATTTAAGTGACTGCCATCAGGTGTTTGTCACGGTTAGATGTTATGGTGTGGGAATGTCTCAGCGAAAATGTAGGGTGAATGATAAACAAAGCGTGAACACCCGTGGACTTGAATACTCGCTCACCGGGTGTTCACAGGGGAGTGTGTAGAGATGTCAGTTGAGAGTGTCAATGAGGGAACAGTGTGTATTTAGCAGGCAGAGGGACCAGTGTTTAGCGTGGACCAGGACAGTCCTGTTTTATCGATATGTTGAGAGAGAGAGACAAACACAGTGAATGTATTCTATGATAGCTGCTACACTGTATTGCTATGGATATAGATATGTCAATATATACTGTAAATAAACGTCATTTTCTCTGTTGAGTCAAGTCTCGTGAATACTTTTACCACACTACTGTACGCCTGATGTTATATCTGTGGTCAAAACGGGTGGACCTAAAAATCCCCCTAGACAGCGAGTCCGCCACAGTGGGGGCCCCGTCAAACTTGTTGAGCTGTTTGTAGCCACATCTTCGTGGCTTGAGACCACTGCCAGTCAGACATCGAGAACCAGGCAACCAGAACCAGACAACCAGAACCAGACTACGAGAACCAGACAACGAGAACCAGACAACGAGAACCAGAAAACGAGAACCAGACAACGAGAACCAGACATCAGGAGCCGAAAGAACTTCGTTAGGAATACGAACTTTGTGGATTATGTTCAATGGACAAATATATTTCATGTGATTTTCATATATGTATGGTCGCATCGTGAGTGTATTCTACATGTACAAGTAAGATTTCATTATTATTTAAGATTGGGAAAGTTGTAAAGTATTCAAATAATTCATATAATACTGGAAAATAACTAATTAAATAATTATAAATATTAATAAGTGACAGATAAAATAATGGTGTTACCAAATTTGGACGATATGAGGAAAATGGCCTTAGATCTGGGATTAGAAGGGGAAGAGGCAAAGAAGTGGGTAATAGAGGAACACCGGTTAGAATGTGATAGAAAAATGAGGGTGGAAATCGAAGAAAGGGATATCAGGGCTTTTAAGCGGGAGGAGGAGAAAAACAGGTTAGAACATATAAGGAAAATGGAAGAAATGAAAGCGAGGGAGGGACTGACTCGCAAGGTAGAACAAGGGAACACGGGGCGCTCAGGAAATAAATTACCCATGTTTGATGGAATGGGGGACAATTTAGAATTTTTTCTCATTAGATTCGAAGATGAAGCAAGACACAAAGAGTAGGCTAAGGAACATTGGGGGTATGAACTTAGAAAGCTAATGCCACATTCCCTACTCCAGGTATGTTTTGCGGGAAGCGGGAAAGGTGTGGAGGCCACTTACGAAGAAGTCAAGGTGGCCCTATCAAGACATTTCGGCTTAACCGCACAAGGGTACAGAGAAAAGTTGGCAGGAGTGAAGCCGGGAAAAAAAGAGAGCATGATAGCATATGCCGACAGAATAAGTCACTATCTGACCAGATGGGTGGAACTATCAAACACAGAAAAAAATTATGAGAAACTATTTGAGCTCACTGTCGTAGACAAAATAATACAAACAGTAAGTGATGAGGTTGTGGAGCACGTATTGGAAAAGGGTAGCTCAGACCTTAATTCAGTCATTAAAACGGGTGAGGTCTACATGGCGGCACAACGGTGACATTGACACGGTAAAGTAGACCCGTCACAGGGAACCAGAGAGCTCAGGATTGGGTTGAAGAAGGTAAACCGGTCACAAGAAACCAGAGAGATCGGTATCAGGCTGAAGGAGGCAGGAGAGGAGAACATTATCAATGGGGGGGAAACTGGCAATTATATGAACAGAGGAAATAGAAGATGACATAAAGGGGGTTTTGCCGGGGCTGCAGGAAATATTATGGTAAAGACCGGAGAAGTTAATGGGGCTAGAGTTAATGTGGTACGGGACACAGGGTGTGGAATTGTGGGAGTAAGTGAATCCCTACTCGAAAAGGGTTGTCTGACAAATGAGACAGTTGCGTGTATATTGTTTGATGGGGACAGAAAAGTTTATAAAGTGGGTTATATACATGTAAAATCAGAGTACTTCACTGGATGGACAATGGCTGCCCTGCTAAAAAACCCACCAGTTGACCTAATAATTGGAAACATTAAGGGGTCTACCATGGGACGGGGGAAAAATGATATGGGAAGTTTCAGAGTTGACCGGGTATGTCATAGATGTGGTGTTAGGGATGGAAGAGATGAATATATAGGTGAAAGGACGGATTATCTGGTTGGAAACTGCAGCACTTGGCCTTGTGGTGGTGCTAGAAGAGACCATTACCATGGAGCTCACAAACTGGAAAGAGACAATTATGCATACACTAGAGTTAACAGGGAGACTAGAAGAAATCAAAAGAGGATTCGCCAGCAAGAGTACAACACAAAAAAAAAAAACGATAAGGACGTCATAGCAGGAGCAGTGGTGACAAGAGCACAAACCAACAAACCAAAGCAATTGAAATCTGTAAAACGACACATGACAGAACTAAACATAACGGTAGAGGAGTTTAGGAAATTACAAAACAATGATGTGACTTTAAGACGTACTCATGAGCTTGCGAACAGACAAAGCGGAGATGGGAAGTCTAAGTCACACTTCAAATATAATGACGGATTACTGGTAAGAGAATTTAATAATGATCAGGCAAGCCTTATTACTACGCGGGAACAATTGGTTGTACCCGAAGCATTGAGAAAAGTCGTATTGGAGGTAGCCCATGATAATAATTTATCATCCCACATGGGGATAGCTCGCACAAAAGCACGAGTGCTTGAAGAGTTCTGGTGGCCGGGTGTAGCCAGTGACGTGCGATATTATTGTAGGACATGTGACGTGTGTCAGAAAGTTAAAAAGCAGAGCGCCGGAGGGATAGCCCCATTAGGCGAAATGGAGTTGATAGACAAACCATGGAGTAAGGTAGCAATCGACCTTATTGGACCAATAATTCCAATGTCACAGAAGGGTTATCGCTATATTCTCACTCTGGTGGACACGGCGACGAGATGGCCGGAAGCAATACCACTTAAAAGGATCGGTGCCGAAGACATACAGGAAGCACTCCTCATCATATTCACTAGGATGGAATTTCCTGATGAAATATTGTCAGCAACGGCAGTCAATTTAAGTGTGACTTAATGGCCCAAGTTACAAAATTGATGGGAATCACCCAAAGGTTCAGCACGTCTTTACACCCACAAAGTAACGGAATGGTAGAGAGGTTCAATGGTACACTGAAAACATTACTCACTAAAGTAGCCATCGAACAACCGAAAGATAGGGAAGCACACGTACCGGGAATACTATTTGCTTATCGAGATGGTAAGCATGAGTCAAAAGGATTTTCACCATTTGAGTTAATGTTCGGACGAAAAATTAGAGGACCCATAAATATCATTAGAAATATTTTTGGTGGAAAAAATGAAAATATAGAAGGTAAAAAACCAAATGAATATCTAAATAAATTAAGAGAAAGATTACGTGTATGTGGCACACTGGCGAGTAAAAACTTGAAAATTGCGAAAGAAAAACAAAAAGTTATGTATGATCGTAAAGCCAGGAAAAGAGATATAAAAGTAGGCAGTCTTGTGGTGTTGATGAAAGCGTCATGCGGGAGTAAACTACAAAGAGCCCGATGGCATGGGCCATATAGAGTGATGGAAAGAATAGGGGATTGTAATTATATAATCCAGGAAAAAGGGAAACGGAAAACATATCACGTAAATATGCTAGTAGAGTATTTTAGAAGGGACCAATCACGACAGAATCAGAAAGAAACTGGTACCGATAACCATATTAGGAACGGGGAGGCAGTCACGGCTTACGCAGTAGTGATAGAGGATAACGAGGTGGACGATGATAGCCCAAACATTAATGCTTTGACCACTCAGACTATTGGGATTACTGAATCTGTGAGAGATGTGAAAATTAATCCCGACCTCAAACAGTATGATAGGGAGAGGATAGAAGAAATATTACATAAATATGCTGAGATTATCACAAACATACCAGGGAAATCCACGGTAGTATCTCACTCCATTGAGTTAAACACCGACAAACCGATATGCCTTAGACCATACACATACCCTTCTCAGCAAAGCAAGAAATAATAAAAGAAGTTCGGCAAATGGAAAATGAAGGGATTATTGAAAAATCCTCCTCCTCCTATTCTTCACCAATAGTTTTGGTGAAAAAAAAAGATGGCTCCACACGTTTTTGTATTGATTACAGAAAACTAAACGCCATCACGGTAACAGATGCAGAACCCATACCTAATCAGGAGGATTTATTTATTCAGCTGAGACATGCTAAATATTTCTCGAAAATAGACTTGGTAAAAGGATACTGGCAACTACCGGTGGAAGTAAACTCTAGGAAATACACCGCTTTTCAAACAGACATAGGATTGTATCAGTTTAAATACATGCCTTTTGGGTTGTGTAATGCTCCAGCCACCTTCGCACGTGGCATGCGCCGTGTTCTCGGGGATCAGAAAAATGTTGTCAGTTTTTTTGATGATATTTGCGTGTTTGGGAGGTCCATAACTGAGCATAATCAAGCACTGGATCAGGTACTTGACAGATTGAAAACCGCGCGGTTGACTGCACGACCGACCAAAATGGAGATTGGGTTTACGGAAATAGAGTTTCTGGGTCATATAAAAGGAGGGGGTGCACAGAGACCTAACGCCTGTGTAAACAGTAAAATACTAAATATCAAACAACCTAGCACCAAGAAGCAAGTTAGGAGCTTGTTGGGATTGGTGGGATATTATAGAAAATTTGTCCCAGACTTCGCTAACATCTCTAGTATACTGTCAGATTTAACTAAGAAGGGAAAACCGGAAAAGGTGCAATGGACTAGCCAATGTGCGGAAGCAGTTGATAAACTGCAAAAGGCTTTATCCACGCAACCAATCCTTATGCTGCCAGATCTAACACGGGAGTTTGTAGTCAGAACGGATGCGAGTGAGTCCGCAATAGGGGGATGCTTAATGCAGGAACGAGAGGGACTACTACATCCTATAGCGTATGTAAGTTGAAGACTTTTACCGCGTGAGACCCGATATGCGGTAATTGAAAAGGAATGTTTGGGGGTCGTTTTGACGGTCAAAAAATTTTCAAGATATTTTTTTGGTAGTCACTTTACAATAGAGACTGATCACATACCATTGACTGTGCTACATACAGCTAAGACCATTAATAATAGAGTTGCGCGCTGGGCGTTAACATTACAAGAGTACAAATTTACAATCAGACCGATTCCAGGGGCTGATAATACATTGGCGGACATACTTAGCAGACAATGGTAGAGAACCGTTTAATTGAGCTACTTGCGTCGTTTATCTATAATAGGTTTTATATATGAATTACTTGTTAACTTTTAGCTATGTGTTTTCTCTTATGAATCTGATTGCTCTAATTCATAAATTCTGTTATTAGAATATAGAGAAACGACTGGTCTATAGCATGCAACATCCACTATGTGAACATGTAATAATTTGATGAGAACAATAACTTTAAGGGCTAAAAGTTTTCTTTGCACATGTATATATTGTTTAACTAAGAATGTGATTGATATTGTGATAACATGCATGTTTAAACTTAATATGTCAACCTTTCATTTTTTGCATTGATTTTATAAAGCATGTATTTTGCATAGTAATAAGCTTTGCTTCCCTCGAGTGTGAGGTATTGTGGTAGAGTAGTGGTACAAACAGTATGAAAACCTGTTGGTTTTTCACATTGTACACCTTGATTAGTTATTCAGTTATGAGATTTTATTTTTTAGAAATGTACAATTTTTTCTGAAATGTTACATAGCAAGCATTTCACATGTGATTATTTAAAATTTTGAAAGGGCTATTTGTTATTGATATCTTAGTGTGAAAGTTTGGTATTGGGATGAAAGCACACACCAAAACATAAACACCATATTCATTGTTTAAACTCGCGACATTCTTGCTAAGGTCGCTCGTGAGGAGGGGGGTGTCACGGTTAGATGTTATGGTGTGAGAATGACTGAGCGAAAATGTAGGGTGAATGATAAACAAAGCGTGAACACCCGTGGACTTGAATACTCGTTCACCGGGTGTTCACAGGGGAGTGTGTAGGGATGTCAGGTGAGAGTGTCAATGAGGGTACAGTGTGTATTAAGCAGGCAGAGGGACCAGTGTTGAGTGTGGACCAGGACAGTCCTGTTTTATCGATATGTTGAGAGAGAGACAAACACAGTGAATGTATTCTATGATAGCTGCTACACTGTATTGCTATGAATATAGATATGTCAATATATACTGTAAATAAACGTCATTTTCTCTGTTGAGTCAAGACTCGTGAATACTTTTACCACACTACTGTACGCCTGATGTTATATCTGTGGTCAAAACGGGTGGACCTAAAAATTCCCCTAGACAGCGAGTCCGCCACAGTGTTGACCATTATAAGCTACACAAGACTTCACGTATGTACAACTATTTCATTTCAAATTTCACAAGACTTTACGTATGTACAACTATTTCATTTCAAACTACACAAGACTTCACGAATGTACAACTATTTCATTTCAAGCTACACAAGACTTTATTTATGTATAACTATTTTATTTTATTCCATTAGACTTCATGTATGTACAAATATTTCATTTTATGCCATTAGTCATCACGTGTGTACAACTATTTCATTTCAAACTACACAAGTTTTCACGCATGTACAATTATTTCATTTCAAACTACACAAGACTTCACGTGTGTACAACTATTTCATTTCAAAATACACAAGACTTCACGCATGTACAATTATTTCATTTCAAACTACACAAGACGTCACGTATGTATAACAATTTCATTATGAGATACCAGCGCACTGTGGTAACATTAATTCCTGAAGATAGAGACACCTACACTGTGTGTTAGATAAGTCTCAAAGTGGTAGTCCCTGGACCGGTGCCAATCCGTATCCCTGTCCTCAGAAGTTATCAAGAAAAAAAACGAAATGTTTAATTCATTGACACTAACCACATATAAAAAATAATATTTCAATTGTTTGGTTATAAGCTCAAATAATTAAAGAAAATCAAATAATATACATTTAACAACCACGTCACTACAGAGACAATGGTGCACTGGTCCCCGGAACTAAGAAATTTTCATGCCTGCAATTAATTAAAACAAAATTGAGAATATCTCTGTTAGATCACATAATCAGCATGGAAATGTTGTATTTCTTCTTATTATTAATATTATTATAGGTTCTGACAACACAGTTTTGATTGTGCTAATATCTATCTTCATTGAAACTACTTGTCGTTGATCATTAATTGTTTATATAAACAGATTTTTTAAAGATCATTTTTAAATATAAAAGATGTGCGGTTGATTAAATGTACTATAAAATGTTCACTAACGTAAAATATTTCTTTTATTCATAGTCTGAGAATAGCTGTTAAAACTAACTTTGTACCATCTTTGTGGACTAAAATGTAAATCAAAATAAATATTAGTGCTCTATAAATGTAGTGAAACGAAATATTTACAACAACGCTATTGTTATTTTGGAATATTTTTTAAAATTGAATCGAATAATTCTACATTTACCTGCAGTATCCGAAATAAATGACAGTCATTTCTGCAGCAATTAGGCATATATATTAGGATGTCTATCATATAATGCGCCTAAGCCCGTCCGAAGCCGCTATGCCCCGCAACTCTCGATTACTTTTTTAAAATTGAAAGTATAGACATAAAATAATAATGATTTTGGTTTTGAGATTAACAGAGCGTGTGGTTTTGCGCGGCGTAAAAAAAAAAAAAGAAATGGCGCAATGAAGCTTTTATTTTTTAAATTAATTGATGTTACTTTTTATGTTGATAATCCGAGTGTGTGAATAAGCATGTGTGCGAGTGTGTTCATATGTGTGTATGTGTGCGTCTGTATGTGTGTGTGACTGTGTGTTCGTATTAATAGTGAAATAACGATTTATTTCATAGATTGCTAAAAGTGAAATTAAATATTGAAAAGACATTATCGGGTAATGGTTTATGTATAGGTAAAATTATGCACCGGATTATGAAAAATTCCGTTAATTTTATGAACTCAAGTTTCTGCCGATGAGTTCTTCGTGGGTGCTTGATTAAAAAATAACGGGAAGTCCCTGAATGTGACTTAAAAAACTGTTAATGAGAAGATCAATCTCCAATTATTTTTTCAGAGACAGAGATCGTTTTACTTTATGTTTCATTTTAGAAGAAATGAGCCCTTTCGCATTAGTTGAACTACTACTCACATGAATTGCCACAATGGAAAATAAACAGTGAAAAGAACTTATAGTCGCTATTGAAATTGAATTATCTATAGATATAAGTTGCAAATGGGTAAGATTGAGGCTAATTGGCGCATTTTTATGTTTACAGAAAATGGAACCTTTCTAAAATTGTTAATTGTATTTTAGAATAATAAAATCACATGAAGATATGTCGAGCTCATTTCTTATAGTAACTGTTAAAAAAAACTATAGAAATAAATGTTAAAAAAATATTTAATTGCAGACGATATATCAATTTTACATTTTAATATAAGCTTTTATACATCTACGTATATAATCGGATGGAGGAAAATTTTATACGGGCTTTTAACAAGTCAAAATTACAGAAAATGAAATTTCTTAATACAAAAATTAACACGGAACACGTTTGAAAATATTTGTTAGGATTAAGATGTATTTCTCTTAGTAGCTTACTTAATACAAGTAAGTGTTTGCGATCGATTTCATTATAAACTGACATTAAGGAAATTCGTATTGAAAGTAAACGCTCAGGCAGACCTACCAACTTTCCCCCCCAAAAAAATCTGTAGATCGTGCGCGCGCAAGTCGGGATCGCGAGTCATTAGCGCCGTGGTCTAAATCTATACACGTATTTATCAATAGTTAAATAATTAAAAGATAAAGAAATAATCATTTATCTTCATTTTCATGTAATAGTCCACAAAATGAATATTAACATCATTACAAATGTACATATATACATATGCACAGAACAGAATTTTCATTATTTACATAAGTATTATGTACACAACTTGCATGTGTTCAGTTTGACATCTCTCTTGTGGCCTTTTAACATTTGCCCAACAACTCTTTGGACATATGTAAGTTACCATGGCAATTGGTAACTTTGGTGACCAACAAATTAGACAGAGTCTCCAATTTCATAGAGCCCCTTGACTCTGTATAGTTTTTCTTCACAATAGAAAAAATTCTTTCGGCATCTGCATTGCAGTGAGGAATGCAGCACACTGCAAGCATGGCAGTAGCCAAATCCTTTAACTCCACTTGGTCTGTTATGGATTTTTAAAGTTTTTTCAGGAAGTGCCACTGTTCATCCACCCTGGTTGAGGTAACCACTTCCTTTGGTAGGTCCATAATCTGGTACTTCCTGAATTGATCCTCATAGGAGTCCAGTGAACAGGTCATTGGAATTTTCTTTTAAAAAAATTAAGGTCAGCAAAGGTACCACTATCTCTCCAATTCAAATTTAACACTTTGGTATGCTGGTACAGGGTGTCAGATAGTGGAAAATTCTCTTTCATATACTTGAGAGCTACAACATAGAAAGACTTTTGTGCTCTACAACCACTTTTCTTGACTTCTCATTCAGCTTTTCCAAAGTGCATTGCTGCATTGGCATTAGTTTGTAGTTTCACTGTCACTGCTGTTAGTGCCTGTTAACTGCATGTTTCTTAGTAGTTATAGTTATATGTTTTTGAATATCATTATAACCACCCCTTTCTATGCTTCAGTGGGTTTGGCAAAGATTTCAAAAATTAATATGTTTCCCCACGGGATGATAATCTAGGAAACGAATGGTTCTCAATATATGCCTTTCTGAAAGGTTGAGCATGGGCATGACGTTTTTTTTTTTTTGGTTGGAGTTTCAACATTGTCAGATTCGACCTCATTTGTTGCCACGGCAGATATTTTTAAAAATTTATCCATTTTGTCACGTTAAGCTTCCTTTTTGAAATAGGCACCACACAATGAATTATTTTTAAGTCCAAAAAAACCGATGGATGATAGAATTAGAATATCAAGTGAAGAATGACAGAATAAAAACATGGTCCCATAAATTCATAAATAACGGAAGTGCGGGAGAAAAGACAGGAAGTCATCATATAAATCAGCCAAGATGTCTTTTTTTTTTTTTTGGCTTTTTCTTTTAATAATTTTTTCGCATTTTTCATGGTGAAAATTCTTTTTTCTTCTTTTTTTTTGTTTTTTCAGAAAATCGGGAGATTAAGGGTCTTATCGGGATTTCGTAAGCATGGGTAAAAAATCCGTAAAATCCCGAAAAAATCGGGAGGGTTGGCAGGCCTGCGACTCAGGGATTTTAAATAATAAGATGGTACGTGTATAAGCGTTTATACACTGTTTTAAGAGTGGGGTTAAATAGCGGATTTGTAATTTTTATAAAGAGGGGCAGCTTTGTGAATTTTTTAAAGGTTCTCTTCATTTCTTGGGTCATGAGTTTATAATATTGCCGAGCCCTGAGCGGCACTATTTCTTAGCCACTGATAATATCCTTATTGCGAAGATTGAGAAAAGCAGCACTGTAAAATTGTAAGCCCTAACCTTGCGATTCAACGTGTGTTTTTTAAAAAACAAATAGACATTATTTAAAAAATCTCCCCAACCCTACGCATCCCAATCACATAAGTATTAAACAGCTCAATAAAAATAAATCAAATTTGCCCTAAATAAACGTCACGCATTAACTGATAGGAATGGGTGTTGTGGATTAATTGGTAGATGAATGAAAAAGCTTACGTTTAAAAAGGCGTATTGCTTGAATAATGCAATATTATGGTACGTGCTTTTGATAAAACTGTAGAACTGTCTATTGGTGCAAGTTTGGGGGGGTGCTATGTGTGTATGTGTGTGTGACTTGGTTATTTCTATGTCTGTAAATGTTGCGCCTCTAGCATAACAACCAGTATTTATCATTTTAAACCACTCATATTTGTTTGATTCTACGTCTCATAATTGTTTTCTTTATTGTAACGTATTATCGGAAAAAATATATTGCAAGCTGGTATGATTTTTTAAAAAATCAGTGAACTTTATGCAGGCACATAACAACATTATATCCCTAAAAATATATATATAAATAGAAAGAATTACGGACACTTAGACTCCGGACGGTTCGACCGTGCCAGTTCGACCGCAGGACTTTCGACAAAAGGACGTTTCGACCCGATGGACGTTTTGACCCACATGGACGTTTCGAACCGGTCAGTTCGACCATGGACGGTTCGACCCCGGACGATTGGACCCCGGACAGTTCGACCACAGGACGTTTATACCCTAGGGTGTTTCGACCCCAGACGTTTCGACCCCTTTTTATCTACACCGTAAAAATTTATTATTATTTTTTGTATATATACTTTTAAAATTTATATTTTGGTATAAAAATAATTCAGCATAGTATTATTACGCATTAAAAATTAAATTAAGTTTGAAATAGTTATTTGTAACGTTTAATATACGATTTTTTGAAAAAGGAAGTACACTTAAAACTAGTCAACATTCATCGTACATTCATGATTGTGACAATTGCGCGATTCAAATCTAAACTTACCCTAAACCCAATCCGATGCAATCGGGCAATAAATAGGCAGTGTGATTATATCGTATTTTCTAAAGGTGCCTATATTTTCTCTGCAGCCCCACCTCACTTATTTACCTTTCCCATAACCTCCACCAGCACACGGCACAAGGCGTGATGTTGTTGTCACTCAGTCAGCCTCAGGAACATGTTAAAAGTACTGACAACTTTGTACGTCTTATTTAAATGAGTATTTCTGCAAGCGAGGTTTTCAAATGTTAAGGAACACAAGAAGTAAATTGAAGGGCACGAGTTTCTAATTGTTCCTACACCTGAGAGGTGCACTGTTCAGCTTATCGACATTTTTAAAAAACATATATTTTTTTTGTTATTACAGTGTAATTATTTAAGCAAATTAAATATATATATCTTTAAATACCATTTTAACTCATGCCCTTTTTAAGTGTCATTGACATAGGAGTTGAAATTCTGTTTTTAATTTCTAATTCATAATATACCAAAAATTAATTCTAAAAATAGTAGTAATAAAATAACACATTATAAATGAAAAAAATCTCAGTTTAGAAACGCAAGGGTGGAATTGTCCGGAGTCAAAACGTCCTTGGGTTGAAAAATCCTTGGTGGAACTGTCCGGGGTCAAATCGCCCGGGGTTGAAGTGTCCAACCACCAAATAGAAAATACTTCTTGCACAACTAAAGTAAACCAGCAGGGTACATTTTCAGTTCAAACCTTGTGATTTAAGGTGTTTCTTTAAAACAAATTAACTTATACATATCTTGATTTAGGATCAATATTCACATAATTAATATTCGACGCATAAAAATATCCTAATCATTTTACCTGGCCATGCTTTGCCTAGAAATACAAATAATGTTTTGGGGACCTTTTCCCATCAAAAAAGTTATCTAAAAACATGTATTTTACTCTAAGACTTAATTATTGATGAAACATCAATTTTTTAAAAATTGGTACATTTCGTGAACAATGCGATTGCTTGACATACGCTTCGTCTAAAAACTGTTCCTTAAGAAGTAAATAGATCAAGAGTAAAGAAATATCACATGTATTACGACTTATAAATAGGATTTAGCATACGAAAGTGCGTGTTATGTCGAAAAACAAAAAAACAAAAACTCATTTTGTGCGAAGCTGTTTTGAGTTTATTAGATAAATTGTATATATATATATATATATAGTATACAACGGGAATAAAGATTGTTATAAAGTGAATAGTTACTATTAGAAACAATGTGCGGGAATATATAATGATTTACATAAATTTTTATAAGGAGATCAATTTCTCGACATTTTCTTAAAATGCTGCATTGTTCTTATGTTTTTATTCACGTAAAAGGAACATGTGCTTTAAAACAAATAAACCATATTTTCCAATCTACCCAAGCAAAAATATTCAAAAATATTATCTGGCTAAAAATATTCTATTCGTCTTGAACTAATTTCATGCCTAGAATATAAATGAAATAAGTGTTAAGTAAGCTGTTTCTAAGAACCAAAGGAATCACGTTGAAAGATAAAGTTTCCATTTTTTGATTTACGTAAAAAGAAAATGAGCATCGCCAGTTAGATTTTTGTAACTGTTAACGACATTTGTTATTCTGGTAGAGTGTATAGCATGCATTATTAAAGGGGTAGGAGCATGTTGAAAGAAAGTCATCAAACGATCTGAATGGAAGGATGTGGTTGAGCAGGCCAGGGCTCTACATGGGCTGTAGCTGGAAGAATGTGGGGGTGCAAGCCAGGGCCCTACATGGGCTGTAGTGACACGGATGATAATGTTGATGCTATATTAAAGCAGAAATACTAAAATTAATTGGCAATGTTTAAATTAATAATATTTTTATTTTTCTCGACACACATATCGTTGTTTTTATTAAAAAGGGGCTTGATTAATCACTACCCTAAATTCCAGATGCGTTAACATTCATTTTTAAGGAGAATTTGAGACCGAAAACCAAATAAAGTTATTCTTATTGTGCCTACCCCCTAGCATAGCTCGGGTATTTTGCTCGTAAAATATATAATCTTTATACGAAAACGAGAATGTTTATAAATCAGCCATACACACCACAGCGTCAGCACTAGACATTCCAGGCAGACTTTCACATGAGCAGCTCTAGACGTTCCAGACAGACTACGTATTTACCTGTCGTCTTTATCAATAAATGCATTTAGCAAGCAAGACATATATAATAAAATGTTAGCTATACATTCTATTAACTGGTGCAAATATTATTTTTTTTTCAATTATAAACAATTATAAAAAATTGTTTCAAGTTACATTTAGATTCAGAATTAAATGGACAAACACAATCAGCAAAAGGGAACTTTGGAAGTGATAAAACAGAAGTCATTTGAAGAAGAGATTCTTCAGAAGCGGTTGAGGTGGATTGGGCATACACTCAGAAAACCTGCTTCCAATACAAGGCAAAAATCTCTGCTACAGTATTTTGTTTATTTCCCTCTCCCTATTTGGCATGTGAGGGTCTGTCTAGGGTGTCTAGAGGTACCTATGTGAGGGTCTGTATAGGGGGTCTAGAGGTTTCCATGTGAGGGTCTGTCTAGGCGATTTAGAGGTATCCATGTGAGGGTCTGTCTAGGGGGTCTAGAGATGTCCATGTGAGGGTCTGTCTAGAGGGTCTAGAGGTATCCATGTGAGGATCTGTCTAGGGGGTCTAGAGGTATCCATGTGAGGGTCTTTCTAGGGGTCTAGAGGTATCCATGTGAGGGTCTGTGTGCTTGGTCTAGAGCTGTCCTTGTTAGTGAATTTATGGATGGTATATAGCTTTCGATGTTAGGGTGGTGTAGAGATGTCTATGTGAGGGTCTGTCTGGGTGGTGTAGAGATGTCTATTTGAGGGTCTGTCTGGGTGGTGTAGAGATGTCTATGTGAGGGTCTGTCTGGGCGGTGTAGAGATGTATATGTGAGGGTCTGTCAGGGTGGTCTAGAAATGTCTATAAGATTTTGTGTGTTGTTTAGAGATGTCTATGTGAGGGTCTGTCTGGGTGGTCTATAGCTGATGGTGTGATGTATATGGCAGATGTATAAACTCTATCATATTTGATGGGATATATTATATTTACTTTATGTGGCCAATATTTGCGACAGTCGTTCTATCTTAGATACTTAAGGAAAATGATGATTTTTTACTTATTTTTTTTTTTAAATCGAGTTGACCATAACAAAGTCCTAAGTAACGATGAATGTTGTTGTTAGTGTTTTATTTAACTAAATTGTAAGAGCTCTAAAGTTTTGATTTACAAAACAATTGTACGAAGTTGATGTTTACAGTAGTTCTCAAGCTAGGAATAAAAAAATGTCAGTTGACAGTTAATAGTACACTTAATAGACATTAAGTAATTTATAAAATAAATATTTTTAAAAAAAATAAATTCATATCACGATTGATGGTCAACGACAAGTAGCTTCAAAGCAGATAGATAATAGAACAATTACAACTGTGTTGTCAGAACCCATAATAAAAACATTAAAGATAATAATAACTACAATATTTCAATGTTTATATGACTTATCAGAGAGCTTCTATTTTTTTTTAAATTATGGTGGACTATTATGAATTTTCCCAGTTTCAGAAACAAGTGCTACATTTGCCCTATAGTTACGTTCAAAAATTAATTGTTTGTGCTTATAAGCAATAAATTAAAATAATTCTTTGTATATGTGGTTTGTATCAATGAAATAAAATAAAAGATCATAATAACTTTTTCCTTTTTTAATGGATAACTTCTGAGGACCGGGGCATAGATGGGCATCGGCCTACGGACTATCATTTCGAGAAGCAATGATCTAACACACAGTGTAGGTGCCTCTATCTTCAGTTATTAATGTTACCACAATACGCTGGTATATAGAAATTTTTTTACATGAGTGAAGTCTTTTGTAGATTTAAATGAAATAGTTGTACATACATTAAGGCTTGAGTAGCTTGAAATAAAATAGTTGTAAAGACGTGAAGTCTTGTGAAGTTTGAAATGAAATAGTTCTACACACGTAGAGTCTTGTGTAGCCTGAGGCTTTCACTTAAATAGTAGACTAAAGAGGATATGAAGTCACATGACATTCCTCGGGACGATAATACAACTGATATGATTAAAATGATTCTATTATTGTATCCACGTTTAATGAATCAGACAAAAAGTTCACTGTTTGCAGTTACATAAGCTCATTTACATCAGCAAACAGATTAGATGAGTTTATTGGGTTATAGTTTACAAAGTTATCTGAGGGGCGGGGCTAGAAATTGTGTCGTCTTTATAAATAACTGTGTTTACCAAACAAAACAAACATAATAAAATGTTGCACAACTTGTGCAAATATTCCTTTCTTTTCATTTAAAAATCTTTACCTAAAGTAGTTCCAAGTCACAGTCAGTACATGCTGCCTTATAATCACTGACATAGTCATTACTTTATGTGCCAGCACAGGTTGTTTTAGAATATATGTTACTGTAATAACATTAGATGTCATTACTTGTAGCCATAGAATCTTTGTTACTCTCATAACTTTAGACGTCAGTATTGGTTGTCATAGAATCATTGTTACTGTCATAACTTTAGATGTCAGTAATGGTTGCCATAGAATCATTGCTACTGTAATAAGATTAGATGTCAGTAATGGTTGCCATAGAATCATTGTTACTGTCATAACTTTAGATGTCAGTAATGGTGGTCATTGAGTCATTGTTACTGTCATAAGATTAGATGTCAGTAATGGTGGTCATTGAGTCATTGTTACTGTCATAACATTGGTTGAGCCTTCTCGTTCATGAGGGACAACTACCGATCATCGCCGGCGTCTGCCCTTCCTCCTTATAGAATATTTTTTACTTTTTAAAAATGTTTTGTTTCATTTAAGAAAGCTTTATGCAATTCCCCAGAAAGCTAAATATGTATTTATGTATATTTGTATATTATACATACATACAAAAATGAAATTTATTCAGACGAGTAATCAAATTGAATTTGGATGAAACTTAATTGATCCGCTCATTTTATGATAATTTGAAAGATAAAAAAAAAATAATAACATATTAATAACATAAATTGTTTACGATTGCTTTATATATTTACATGATCAGTATCTTTTAATATGTCCATTATTTATAACATTATATAATAATATATAATTTATTTATCTTATAAAAATATAATCTCCTGTTTATTTAATCATCATTACAAGTTATCTTATTGAACTCTAACTCAACGTGGGACGTGGTGGTCACGAGTTTGAATCGACTAGAAGGTGAGGATTTGTGCTCGGGGCATGAGGAGTCCCCGAGGCACCCAGCTCCGAATGGTTACCTTACTAGAAAATAGTGAGGCAGCTGGAGTAATGCGTGGAACCCCTATAGCGTGGCCTGTGAACGCTGCATCACTTGCCAACAGATAATCTCTCATGGTCTGTGGACGCAATTATCTTTTGCATAAAAGGAGCGTCTGTATATCTAATATAAAGATTTTCAACATAATATTTCTTTATTTAAAAAAAAACATCTATGTTTAAAAGATTCAAAAACATTCCACTTTAAATGACTTGGTTACCTGTCTGTGACAGGTATCATCCATTTATTAACCTGAAATCAAGAATTATGGGCGTAAGTACCAAATATAAAATATAACAAAGAAGTTATTAGATAAGTTATTTTAACAAATTGAATGAAGGCTCACTAATTAAAGAAACAAAAATATGATAGACTATTTTATATATTTTTGAAATTTATTATTTTGACCAAATTAATTTTTGTGTGATAAAAAGGAAAATATTAAAACAATCTTATTAGCATCATGTTTCATTTTATTATGTCATTATGTTTAAACAAAAATTATTATCCTTATTTTGATGTTATTGTTTTGATGTTCTAAATTGAATAAAGTAGAAAAAAAATAATTATCTTTAATGAGGAAAAAAAGTACATATAATTTTATGTTTATTATATTATTTCAATAAGAAAAGTAAATTATTATTTTCTTTATTATTATATTAGACAAGAAACTTTAAGAGTCAAATATGACACATTTATTAATTTATTAATTTGTTTTTATTTATGTTAAGCACAAAGAACATTTTTAAGGCCTTTAAACAAATAAATGTAAAATAAAATTAAGACTTAATCAAATATTGTTGATAAACCAATATGTATGTATATACAAAACCAATTAATCCAAAAAAATACTAATATCAATAAACGATACACTCTAAAAATGTGTATTTAATTTATATTTTTTGTTTTAATTGATTCAATATTATTTTGTTACATTGAATCATTTCCTTAACAAATGGGAGAACGTCTAAGTCCTTCCATTGTAAAATGTCATACAAAGTCTTGAATAAAAATCATATTTAGGAATCACAGATAATACCATATAGGTATCATCAAGATGTCACTCAGTGTTAAATAGAACACTGACAGTGATAAAATATGAAATAATAGTCATGTCAGCCTACATAAGTGATTTAGACAGTAAATTACTTTAATCAGTCCAAAAAAATCCCATTAGTAGTTGACAAAAGGAACATAAATGAAAACTTTACATTTCTATTGTATTGATGTGTACTCATTTATTCCAAACATAAAATTCATCGCTTTAACATTATTGATTTTATTTAACAGTTACAGTTAAAGACATTAATTTTTAACAAGTTTGAAAATCAAGGTAAGTCACAGCCAATAAAATGTGAAGATTTCATTTACATTATATTGAAGTAGATTCATTATGGTTTTAGAAAGGAATAAAGAAAATATTGCAGGAATTATTGATAGCATAAGACATCACATATTTAAGTTTGTTTTACTTTTCTTAAAGTAAAATCCTTTTTGTATAAATACTATTTGATTAACTAAAATGTTTCTTATAACACACTTCAAAAAAAGCAGTTACAAATAAATATTGCTTTAATTTCTTACTATTGATCCATTTTAATGTACTTTAACTATTTTTCAATATAATGTCCTTAAAATCACTGAATCCAAGTCTTCAATTTCGATAGGAAGCAATTTCTAAAAATTAATACATTTTAATTTGCTTGAATAAAGTTTAACTCAGGAGTTCCACAAGGAGCTGTTCTAGGTTCCTTACTATTTTTAATTTATTGCAATGATTTACCCAGCAACATTTTAACGGAAACAAGAGTTAAGTTATTTGCTGGTGATTGTATAATATGTAAAACAATTAAACCAGAACTAGTAAGCTAAATTTTACATAAATGACTCATGGAAGCTATCTTGGAATAAATATCGTAAGAATTTATATGAGGAACCAGTAGAATCAGTTAAAGCAGCCTGTGTAACCTGTTAATATAGTACTCTAGAATATTCATGTTGTAGATATGTTATGATGATTTTGATTATTTACACAATGAAAAGGTGGGTTATGCCAATAATGAGGATCATGTACTAGTGGTTTAGCCGGACCTGTATGGCAGGGGAGATAAGCTGTGGTGGGATATAATTTACTACGTCCTGTGCAGCAGGAGTGATGGGCAGTTTTTTTTATACAATTAACCAAGCTCCTGTGTGGCAGGAGTGGCGGGCTGTATTTACATCCAAATAGGACTGTGGCTATAGTGAGATGGGCGATCTCAATAGCACAGGTCCCGGTAAAGAAATTATTATTAGAGCAGTGATTGCTCTTTAAAAGGTCCCATGAGGTGGAAAATTACTCTAATTTTTTGTTTTGCCTGATTGGTAATTTTTTAATTTGTAAAAATATGTTGTTCTTGTTTTTTTTTTCTGAGATCTTGTATATATATAATTATTTTTTTCCCAGAGATCTTGTATAGATATAATTTTTTCAACTGAGATCATGTGTATATATAGAAAAGTATATTGTATGTGTATATTGATATAAAAAATTATTATTGCTTGTGTCTAACAATGTAAGACCTCGCATGTGTAAGTTTTGTTTGTTATTGCTGCAAAAATGAATTATCTTTTGAGACTATGTAACTATGTAAGTCGAGTAGAGGACTGCTTCCGTTCGCTTAAGTGGCAGTAGTATGTTTTCCATGATGTAATAGATTTAGGTATTATGAATACGATGTATGTATATGATGTTGTTTCATGTATTGAGGCCAATTTTTTTCATGATGTGTTATGAATTTTTAGTGATTCCATACCCTGACTTGTTTTGATTGTGAGATTCTACTAGTAAGTAGAATCTAACGGAAGAGGGGGGTATGTCAATATATGTGAATCACCGTCACTAAGTTATTTGTGAGTTGTTGTGAAAACGTTATGAATTGTGTTCAGTAAAAAAGACATTTGAATGTCACGCCAGGAATTTTAAGAGTTCGCCCAAGGGCTATTAATAGTGTAGTGTGCGTGTGTCCAGGGAGTCGAGTAAACGTCAGAGTGTCGAGTGGAGGTCAGAGTTAGTGTGTGCGTTGGACGTTAGGCCAGGGCTGTGTTTGGGAGACATTGTTTTATCGAGGTGGCTCGAACATTGTTACCACAAGAGCCTGTATGCCTATAATTGGATGTCTGGATGGCTGTATTGATTTCAGTGTAATGCAGATAGTGTAGTAGTAAAAGATTATTTATTCGTGTATTTCTACCACAATAAAGAACATATTATATTTGACAAGAGTCTGTCTTAATAAGTTTATCCAGAACCCAGAACGCAACAAGTTACATTGAAAGAAATGTAAAGTTAGGAATTTAAATTTTATTTTTAAGGACCTTATCAGTGGCGTCGCTAGACTGTGCGGTGGGGGTGGGCCCCCCGGTGGACACCTTCGGGGGGGGTGACATAAAGATGTAAAATTCTATATTTTCCTGTTATTTGGCACTGGAAAACTCTGAGGAGTTCTATAGATGTAAGTCATGAGGGGGTAACACCATGAGCTACCGCCCCGAGTGACACCAACTCTAGTGACGCCACTGGACCCTATACTTAATACATTAAATCTGTTACTCTGCAGACATTATTAGTAATATAGGCTATATCCTTTATATGTTGTCTATATATTGTATAATACAGTAAAGTGTTATTGTTATAGATATCATTTAATTTATTTTTAAATTGATTTTTTGGAACTAGTCATATCGCTAGTCTTAGTACTTGGATATTGACTTGGACTTTATTAATACAAATTTTAATATAATTTAAATATGAATCTAATTGATTAATAACAAAAAATGTGTTTTTGTCGTTTAAAATTTTTTTCTTTTTTTTTTTGTGATTGCACAGAGATATGTTAAGATATGTATTAAACATATGGTAAAATCATAAATATTTTGTTTATGTAAAAAAAAGTTTACTAGCGTTTGATATTTACGTTTGATATATTTAACTGGATGGAGTATGTTGTCTCTCTTCTGCATCAAAAATGCCCCTAATCCCGTCATCGACGCATCCGTGTGAACTACGAACTTATCCTCAATGTTGGGGAGAATCAAAATAGGGTTATTTGCTAAATGGTTATCTTATCTTAGATATACAGACGCTCCTTCTATGCAGAAGATAATTGCGTCCACAGACCATGAGAGATGATCTGTTGGCAAGTGATGTAGCGGTCACAGGCCATGGTTATGGATTGTCTCCAATGCTTGTTGGCATTCGTCAGTCAAACATATATTATTCGGTCTACCTTTCTTTGTTAGGTCTGTCAATGGTGCTGTTAACGTTGAAAAATTATATATAAATTTATAATAATAAGAGATAAGGCCAACTAGTCCTCTTAATTGTCTCTTATTTTTGGGACGTTATATTTTCAATACTTTATTTATATTGATCAGGTCCAGTTTAAGAGACCTACTCTGCTTCTATGACCCAGAAATTTGATAGATTCTTTCCCTATCTCCATCTTAGATGGTTTAATAATAAACCCAGTCTTTTTAAGGATTTCTATAACCTCTCTAATAATTATTTTATTTTTTTCCAAAATCGTCTGTGTATATACAGATATCGTCAAATTAAGTAGCTACCTGTTTTATTCCTTGGAATAACTTACTGACTATCCTATTAGACGTCGCTGGAGCGGTTCCAACCCAAAAGGCATGAAACTGAAATGGTACAACCCATCAGGGCCTTGTATTCTTTGCTTTCCTCTTCAAGAGGTATTTGCCAGTACCCCTTTGTCAAGTCTAATTTTGTAAAATATTTGGCTTTATTCATGTTATCCAGGAATTTATCTTGGTTTGGTATAACCTCTGCTACTTTTTTTTGTTATTGCGTTCAACTTCCGATAATCTACGCAAGTCCGAATCGACCCATATTTCTTTTTAATTAGTACTAAAGGGGAGCAATACGGTTACCGTGATTCTTCTATTATTCCCAGTCCCAACATCATCTCTATTTCCTCTTTTAGGTTTTGTACGATATGGACAGGTATTGGATACGGCCTTACGGTAATAGGTTTATGATCTAATAACTCTATTTTATGCGTACCCGCTGATCCTTTCCTGGGAATATCTCAAACAATTTCTTTACATTCTTGCATCAACTCGTCAATTTGTTTTTTCTGCATTTCTGTAAGTCCGTTACTAATGTTGATGCCTGACTTATCTTTGATATTGATCGCCGGAATGTTCTCCACGTCCTCAATATTTATAGGTTTTGTTTCTTCTTCGGTTATCACTGTGGCACTCGCACCATTCATGTTATGTTTACTTTTGTTCGCTAACGGTATTTCCGACTCTGTGATATCATGGTTAGTTTCTACAAACTTTGAAATTGTATGAAGGTGATAAACTTTACGATGACGTCCCTTCTGAATTTCTACATTAAATTTCGATAATTTTTTCGTGACCGTGAATGGACCTTCTGAATACAGAGCGAGTTTATTTCCTTTTTTGGTTTCAAAACAAGAACTTTGTCACCAGCTTGGATATCTTTAACTATTGTCTTTTGGTCATAATATTTTTTATACGTATTCGTCCTTTCTTTTGCGATTGTTTGTGTTTTCATTATGCCTGACTTTATTCTGTTTTTAAGGTCAATTATATAATCATAAATGGTTTTATCATTCTCAGTCTTATTTTCATTCGTGAGTATGTTTCTTAGAATTGGCATGGGTCCTCTACCCTTTCTACCGAACAGGAGTTCATATGGGGACATTGTTGTTGTCTCGTTTGCCACTTCTCGATAAGCAAACAGAATTGCCGGTAAAAATCTATCCCAATAGTTGGGTTCCTCACATGCCACTTTTCTTAACAGGCTTTTCAGGGTGCCATTCAGTCTTTCCACCATCCCGTTCAGTTGCAGGTGGTAAATAGAAGAGTGACTGGATTTTATATTTAACTGTTCACACACTTTCACGTATATGAAAAAAATCACTACACATTTGTCCATGAAATAAATCTAAATTGTTATTATCCACACGACGACACCGTTGACACTGGGCAGCAACGAGGAGGGGATGTCTCTCTCAAGGACTGGACGGTCATCGAGAACACACTGGCAGCAATGAATAGGCAGATATTTTTCTCTCAAGGAAAAGACAGTCCCCGACAACACACTGGCAGCAACGAGGAAGCATATATCTCTCTCAAGGACAAGACAGTCCCCGACATACACTGGCAGCAACGAGGAAGCAGATGTCTCTCTCAAGGACAAGACAGTCATTGACAACCACCGAAACACACTGGTCAGCAACGACGTGGGTGCCTCTGTCGCAGACTTTACCGACAACACATCGGACCTGATGACCACGGTCGACACTTCGATGTTCAATAAGAGTCTCCAGAATTCCAATGACGTAGCCCAAAATGTTGCTTTCTGGGTTCTGGATAATATTATTAAGACATACTCTTATCAAATATAATATGTTCTTTATTTTGGTAGTAATAAACGAATAAATAATCCTGCACTACTAAACTATGTGCATTACACTAAAGTCAATACAGCCATCTAGACATCCAATTATAGGCATACAGGCTCCGGTGGTCACAATGTTCGAGCCACCTCGATAAAATAATGTCTTAAAAGCACAGCCCTGGCCTAACGTCCAACGCACACACTAACTCTGACCTCCACTCGACTCTCTGACGTTTATTCGACTCCCTGGACACACGCACATTACACTATTTTTAGCCCTTTGGCGAACTATTAAAAGTCCTGGCTTGACATTCAAATGTCCGTTTTACTGAACACAATCCATAACATTTTCACAACTCACAATAAACTCAGTGACAGTGATTCTCATACATTGACATAACTTTTATGATTGTTTTTATTTTAAACGTAATACAGTAGCAAAACTTGCACACTTATAAGTAAATTAAAATATAAATTATGATACCTTATAGCCGTATAGTAGCACATGTAGTAGTCCACGTTAAATAAGTTACAATAACTATGATTTGGACACCAACTGTAAGTCTAACTCTAAGAGTAATAAGACTATGTCAACTATGTCCAAGTACAACCCACTGTTAGAAGCTATTACTATTACTGAATCCGAAATAGTGTCATAGGAAAGACATACTTTATTTTTTAGAGATTGATCTTATCTTATCTTGTGTGTTACAGAAGCTCCTTCTGTAAAGAAGATTATTGCGTCCTACGTATTTCTATGGTTTGTGTTTAGTCCTGTATTCTTACTAGAGTTTTAAATGATAATAAAGTGTTCGCTTTCCTGGTTTCTTCAGGCAACCCATTCCACGCCTGAATTCCGGACGGAAAGAAAGAAAACTTGTATGTGTTTGTTCTTGCATATGGAATAAGAAAGGTGTTTTTATCTTAATGTCTATTTGAGGGTTGTATTAAATTATCTTTGTGCTGTATTTCTAAATTATAATTAATTGTCTTATGTATAATTACTAATTTACTCTTGGTTCTTCTATCCTCTAGTGTTTCAAGGTTTAATAATTTAACTAATGGTGTCACTCTTGTCAGTTTTGAACAGTGCTCAATTTAGGAACAAACCAGTGCCGGGAATGAATTTTTTTTCTGAAGAGCCGACTATAAATGCCATACCCGGTGGGGATGGTAGAAGTTAAAGCAGAGCCAATATGGAACCTCACAGTGCCTGGGATATCCCGGTTTCCGCAACAAATTGATCCCATCTACTAATCCTGCTATTACCACTACTACTATTACTACTACTACCACTTCTACTACTACTACTTCTTCAATATATCATGACACAACAAGTGAAAACAAATTATTTACAATAAAACACATACAAACAAATGGTATGCAACAGGTTCTAATGTTTAAATATATTTTAATTTGCTTGTTTCATTTTTTAAATATCTTCGTTGAATTTACAGTTTTTTAATTAAAACTAGCTTGTTGCTGAGATGGAATTTACATCTTAAAGGGAAATCGTGTTGTTTTCGTTTTTTTAGCTAATTGAAATTGTTGTTGATGTTGCTGCAGTAGATGATGTTGTTGCTGATGCAGTAGTTGATGTTGTAGATGAAGTTGTTCTTAATGTAGATGTTGATGATGGATTTTGTTGTTCATGTTATTGATGATGTTGTTGTTGATGACGTTGTTTATGTTGCTTTCGTTGTTGTATATTTGAAATTGGTCTCCTCATATTATTCTAAACATTTATTCGCTACAAATCAAAACTATTTTACAAATTATGGAGCTGTTCCATAACTACTTCTTTTTTGGTTTGCCAGAAGGTAGGCTGCTAGCAGGGTGCCTTCCGTCTTTTAAGCACTTTTTGGCACACAACCTAGCATCAAAATGTTGAAGGGGCGGACCATTCATTTTAATAATAAACAAGTGATTGATAGTTTCAACATCTAATGAATTCCGAACAGATGTGTGGGTTATATTCATTGCGCTGAATCCTCGCTCACAATCAGCAGTAGATATTGGCAGAACATCTAATCTCTTGTACAAATCATGAAGTTCTGTACCAGAATTATGACCCTCTTTTGTCATGTGAAATTAGTGTACTATGGCTAAAGTATTACGTGCATCAATTTTAAAAAAAAAATTGAAGTTTTATAATTTCACGATCTCCAAACAACATTACCTCTTCTGTGTGTTTTTAGCCAATTTGACTTACATAAAACTTCAGCATGTTTTAACACTAATGTAAAAACGGGAAGAGATGTTATCAACCAAACTGAAAAAAAAGTTTTTCTTAAAATTGTGAAACTTTGTTTCTTCCGCTTCCGTTGGTGGCATAAGCTTGATTTCTTTGAAAGTACCTGTGCAAGAAAACGCCTTTAAAACATCATTACCACTGACACCATCATATTCTTTGAAGTCTGACAATGTTTTGAAATCTCAGCATTTATTGTTCTAATTGAGAATGACTTTTTTGTTCTAAAAAGAGTGACAAACTTTTAACAACTTCAAGGGCTTCTATTTCTTCATTTTATGACTTATTCTACTGCATTGAGTTCTATCTCAAACATTTCTGCTCATATCCAAAGTGAGTGTTTCAAAATGTTTCACTAAGGCTAGATAGTTTTGCCAGATTGCTTGAACACTGCGAAAAGAGAAAATTAAATGTACAACCAATTTTTAGTAACTCTATGTGTACTTCTTTTGCAACAATGTACAATTGATTTCTATTCTTTGGTGATAGTGAAAAATGCGAATATAATGATTCAGTAAATATCTGAAAGTGTGAGAGTTCTGTTGATGTTTTTTTTTTTAAATACACCGTGTATAGCTAATTCCAATTTGTGAGCCATGCAGTGACAAATAACAAAATCAGTATTCATTTTCTGTTTCATTTTATGTTTCAAAAATACCAAAGCACCCTTTATTTCACCTTGTAAATTACTTGTTCCATCAGTGGAAATTCCAATATGTCGCCTCTTCAGTATATCATATGTAAATCCAAACTTATTTAGAACTTCAAGTAATGAATTTGCAATATCTTTACCCGTTTGACTAGGCAGTTCAAAAAATATAGAAAACCAATTGCTAATTTCATTGTTATACGCTATTCGTATATAAAGAATCAGACAAGTTTTCAAAGAAACTAAAATACTTTTATCAAATAATAAGGAAAAATATGCTTCAGTCTCAAACAGAATGTATTTAAAAGCTTCTCCTTCACTTTTATAGATACAAAAATTATAATGTTTTTCCAAAAATGATTCGAAAAAAGACACTTCCCCATATCCAGGTCATTCAGCTTATTAAGTGTGTATACTGTGCGAAAAATACGTGATGTAACTTCCACTTGATTTTTATGTTGAAAAATCCATAAGTTCTCACTTGTTTATAAACCTTCTGTAATCAAGCGTTTTTATTCAATTAATTTGATAATTGAATTTATTTGCACAAATTCCTCGTGACGCACTCTTACCATTTTATGTAATTTTGTCAATGAGTTTTTTTTAATTTTGTTTGTTTTTAGAGTTTATTTCAAGTATGGAGAGACCTTCAACAAAAGTTTTTTTTCTATTCGCATTCTTTCTTTTCCATGTAAGCCTAATTTTTTTTTACTGAAGTACAATATGTACAGATTACTTTTCCCTCGACAGTGGCTTGAAGCAAAGGTCTGCTTTTCTGCCATATTTTGAATCTCGCTAGGGATAGTCCCTCAGGAAAAAATTTGCTCTGTATTGGCTGTATGTTTACTTCATTAAATAGTTCATTCAAATTTTTATCTGCATTCAATGTATTTACAGGTTCATCACATGTATTTTGGATATATTCTACTTTTTTAAAAGTCTGATACTGACGTCTGGAATCTCAGTAACTTGCCCGATAACCACTTTATTTGCATCTAACAATGATTGCCAACTGCATTTCACAACCGTGATGTGCCCATTGTCATACCAAATGTGTATATCTGTTCCCAAAATATCTGCTATATCTCGCACTATTGGTTCATCCCACCAATGCCCGTTCAATCTTTGGCATCTATACTAATAAAAGGGAAAGCCCTGACTGATTGACTGACTGACTGACTGAGTGATTCATCACTATTTCTCCAACTTCCCGTGTAGGTAGAATCATGAAACTTTGGGAAGTTGTTGGGTACCCTCTGAATACGAAAATTGGCGAAAAAGAATTTTGAAAATCTCACTCATGAGGGGCCGGGGGCCCAAAAACTTTGTTTGCATTCATCACTAATTCTCCAACTTCCCTTATAGGTAGAATCGTGAAACTTTGGGAAGTTGTTGGGTACTTACTAACGACGAAAATTGGAGAAAAATATAAAATCTCGCTCATGTGGGGCCAGTGGCCCAAACGAATTCTTAACTTATATGGGTTCTATAAAATTTGAAAGTCATCAATTTTCCTATTTCCGTTTAGGTAGAAGCATGAAACTTTGGGAAGTTGTTGGGTTCCATTTCACGACAAAAATTAGCGAAATTGTTTTCTTTTTAAACCACGCTCATGTGGGGCAAGGGGCCCAAAATCATTTTTTTGTGCATCACTAATTCTTCAACTTTCCGTGTTGGTAGAAGCATGTTACTTTGGGAAGTTGTTGGGTTCTTACTAACGACGAAAATCGGCGAAAAATAATTTTAAAAATCTCGCTCATGTGGGGCCAGGGGCCCAAAAGAATTCTTAACTTATATAGGCTCTATAAAAGTTGAAAGTCATCAATTTTCCTTTTCCCGTGTAAGTAGAAGCATGAAACTTTGGGAAGTTGTTGGGTACTCCCTAATTACTTAAATTGGCGAAAAAAGAATTTTTAAAATCTCGCAAATGTTGGACCGGTTGTTTGGTTTTTTTTTTTTTTTTTTTTTTTTTTACAAAATCATTAATTCTTCAAATTCCCGTGAAGGTAGAAGCATGAAACTTTGGGAAGTTGTTGGGTACCCACTATCGACGCAAATTGGTAGAAAAATAATTTTAAAAATCTTGCTAATGTGGGACCGGGTTTCCAAAAAGTTTTTTTCCTTATGAGGGATCTATAAAAATTAAAAATCACCAAATTTTCTATTTCCCGTGTAGATAGAAGTCTAAGACTTTGGAATTTTTTTTTAGTACATGCTCTCGACGATAATTAAAAAAAAAATTTCCGACTCATGGGGGCCGGGGCCCATAAAACTTTTTTTTCCCTCACATGAGCTATATAAAAATTATTTCCCGTAAAGGTAGAAGCATGAAGCTTTGGAATTGTTTTAAGCACACGTTTTCGGCAAAAATTGGCCACATTTGTTTTAAAATTCCCTCTCATGGGGGCGCCGGGAGCCCAAATATGAGCTTCTTAAAAACCGATTGATCACTAATTCTCCGATTTTTCGTGCAGGTAGGAGCATGAAACTTTGGATAATTGTTAAGTACTCTCTCAGAGCCGGGGGCTCAAAAACATTTTTTTTCTAATATGAACTATACAAATTGAAAATCTATAATTCTTTTATTTCCCGTGTAGGTAGACAATGAAAAATAATTATATAAATTTTAAAAATTTCCACTCATGTGCTGCCAGGGGCCCAAAACTACTCCCCCCTAAAATTGGCGATATGAAACTGAATCAACGCTAATTCTCCAAGTTTCCGTGTAGGTAGAAGCTTGAAACTTTGGGAAGCTGTTGAGTATTCCCCCCCCATTCCTTCCCGCGATGGTAAGATTAAATCACCTCTCACTAGGGTGACGAATGTCGAAATATAGGTTTTTCCCCAATGTGAGGTTTATAAAAATGACGCATCTTTAAATCTCCAAGTTCTTGTGAACGTAGGAGCCTAAACGGTTGAAGTTAATATATTTAGTATATCCATCTTCGTTCAGATTAAACTCAAATGGTGTTTTTAATTAGTGTTACGCGGGTTCGCAACGCTAGCTGAAACCCTAATTTCCGCAGCAAGGCGCGGGTAAATTGCTAGTTCTAAATATACAGTGAAATCTTTATAATTTGGTTTCATTTAAAATTATTCTTCCATACAATTTGGATGGTTTTCTAAATAAGTCACTGCATCCGATCTCAACTCCCAAGCATTTTATGAAGATAATGGATTTACACAACTGGATTGTTAAAGTTGGTTGATAATCGTGTTAAAAAAACAGTTACCATCACTTGGTACATCGACAAAAATGCATCCTCGCTCTTTAACTATTTTTTGTCAGATTTGTTAGAACAACATTGGAGTCCCCAATGCCTGAAAATGAAAGCAAAGACAGTATGAATTACAAATGAATGACTGTCAGAGCAGACACAATTCTAGGAGTAGGATGGAAAGCCAGTTTTCAGTCCTGCCTCTCCAATAAACATTGAATAACACCCCCACACAATACAATCCCTTGATCTATATAATGGCTTTTTATATCAGCATAACCAAGAACTGAAAATCCTACATGTGGAAGAAATCAGCAGTCCCGAGCCTGCGCTCTTCATGGGGCTTCCCGGAAAAAACAGAAGCCCTCTGCGAAGGCTGGGAAGCCCCCGCGGAGCGGTCGCTGCTACAAGCGGCCGCCTGGGCGTCCAGGGCGCTGGGCCGAAAACGCCTCCCACTTAAGTGTTCCTCCCAAGGGAGGTGTGGAATTTTTCCTACGGTGACTCGCTATCAACATAGTATCACTAAATAACCAAGAACTAAATAATTTTAAATTACATCATTTGATTAAAGTTGTATAACATCTGATGTATCTTAGCCTACTGATTCTATCTTTCTTAACAGCTTATATAACACTGTTTACGAGCATATAGATTTTTTCAACTTATTTTTTATATTAATAATTATCTAATCTTAAGTGGTAACAGAACTGCAGGATATGTTGCGCTCATCCTATACCCATTAGGAGGGCCACCAAAAGAGCAACTTTTAGGACCCTGTGGGACCACAGCATCGAACTACGATGCGGAGCTTGAAGCTATTCACAGGGCCCTGGAAAGTGTGCATCTTACACTGCAAGGGTCAAGACTAGTAGGTCTCGACATGGTCTTGTTTTGTGACTCGAGATCTGCGCTCAAAGTCCTGCTATCTAAGAAACGTAGCGCCCACGTAGTCGACGTCATGTCCCGTGCTTGACATAGCCGGGGAGGTTAGGGGGGCAGGGGAGTCCTTCGTTCAGACAATGGTGTATGGCACTGCCCAACAGATGGAGCAGATTGCCCAATTAATAGCCAAGACCTTAAGAGAGTAATCTCAGGCCCATAGATTATGTGTTTAGTTTAGGGTTTGGGTTAGTTATAGCTTTAAAATTTTCGGAAAATTAAAGATTTTAGGGTTTTGGTTAGGTATGCCTTTAGAATTTTCTGAAAATTAAAGATTTTAGGGTTTGGGTTAGGTATAGCTTTAGAATCTCGGAAAAATGAAGATTTTAATTTTAGGGTTTGGGTTAGGTATAGCTTTAGAATTTCGGAAAATTGAAGATTTTAATTTTAGGGTTGGGTTAGGTATAGCTATAACTTTTTAATTGTGGCAGTAGTGATCTCATGCGTGAATTCTAAAAAGGATTTTAAAAAGTGTATCCTCCCCTTTGTTGGATTCCGATGCCTGATCGGTGAGTACACATTGTTTTCTTCATTTTTAAAACTATTTTGTTTTTATGACTAACGCTAATAAATACCCCTTAAAATATTAGAATGTCCCCCCATCCATCCCTATTTTCCCCCTATGTTTTTCCTTTTTTTTAAATTGGTGGGTAGCTAAAAAAAACTTCGAAATTATAGAATCCCTAATTCCCCTACCCCTCTAAATTCACGAGGCTCGCACTACGTTTCCGGCGTGACGTGCCATAGCAACAAGTTGACCGCCGCTATTGGCGGCGCGGTCAGAGTACTGGGAATGTACCAATAAATTGAAAATAGTAAATAATAATTGAAATTATAAGTATAATATATTTTTGTTATGTTTATGTTCGCTAATTTTTCCAGTTGCAGTTTTATATTTTCGAAATACTTTTTGATGACATCGAATTCGTATTCAATAACTTTTTGAAATAATAAACAAAACGCTTTGGATATTTATTTTAAATTGTAATAAAAACATTACTGAAATTACATATAATTTTCAAAAACTTTAATATATCCTCTTTAAAATAAATATACATTTTTGTATACTTCAAAGGCATAAAATTGTTTATTATATTGAACTTCTAATTTTAAGTACTCGTAAGTCTAATATATTTAAGTATTGAAATCGCCCATTTATTGAATAATTATTGCAGACAACGGACGTGTTTCTTGATCATTCCAAGGAAAATATTCACAAGCTGACATTAGCTTGAAACTCTTTTGACCGTATTTTATAATAGAACTTTGAAAAAAAAATCCATTTTTTATTTTTCAGAAGCCTAAGAATAATAACATTTTTTTAAATCAGTTATTAGCGGATTGTTACAAATTAATAAGATTTATCATTTTACTCAATTTACTGAACTGTTTCAGCTACAGTTAGTCAGTTAATAATAGTGAGCTAAAACTAGCGAAACTTAACTTTTCTAATGCGCCTTCGTAATGCAATTTCAAAACATAATTTCATCAAATCCAAACTATAATCTATTTACTTAAATTTATTTATTTATTTTTCTGAAAAAATATATATAAATATTTTTTACAGACAGTTTGGTGACCAAAATGACAGATGCAACAAGAAGGATCTATCAGACACATTCTGTGGTAAATCTTTTTTAAAATAATTACTGTTACATAATAACAACAATAACAACATAAAAGTTCTATTTAGACGGCTCTCATTGTTATATCGAATATTATATATAGACTCGTTTCTGCAATGTTAAAGTTTTAAGATATTAGTTCTTAAAAAACAACAATTTTACGACAACTAAAATATTGACTCATTATTCATCAGCGACACTAATCTTTCAAATCAAGTGACATAAAAGTATATAATAATACAATATCTTTATATAATAAATATACAATATATTTAAATAAAAAAAAGAGACATATGTAATAAAATGTACTATGTTTTATGACCTGGTCAGGTACATATGAAACCCTGGTGTCAGAAGGAGGAGAAGCAGATCTACACAAACATCTTGTTGGCTGTAAGAAGAATCCAGGTCTCAGTTTGTACCTGTCAACGATTTTAACATCAATCACCTACCTGAAGGTTACCATGACAACCTCCTAGTTGAGTACATCAAAGCTGTAGCTGACCTCACTGTCAGGGTACATGTTACAATAACCAGTACGGAAAGACCAGATATTTGACCAAACATCAAACAACCATATCTGTGGCGAGAAAGATGTGAATCTTCTTTGACAAGTTGTCTAGGGGTATATTATTTAATTTACTCTCTCCCTGCCTACACGAGCATACTTTAGTGATCTCTCACAATACGATGATCAACAAACAAGATGGTGAAATTGTAACAATAATTCATTTTACAATAATTCCACTGAGCGGAAACAAGTTCCGTTATGGCCAAAATTCATCACTAGGCTTAAGCCATTCAATATAATAGTTATATAGAAAATACTTAAATTTTTAAGAAGGACTGCCCCGCTCTTTGAACGGTTGGTTCTATAATTCTGTACTATGGGCTGCTTCACCTATGGTTCCAGGTGACTTCGGTGATCACGGATTGTTTGAATAACCGGCTTCTACACAGGTGATGTGTAGGCATCAACCAGTGCGGTTGGCTTCTTGTTGGCTGCTTCACCTATGGTTCCAGGTGACTTCGGTGATCACGGATTGTGTGAATAACCGGCTTGTACAACTATAAGGTGTAGGCAACAACCAGTGTGGTTGGCTTCAGCGTTACGCTTGGAGTAAGCTGGTAATGATGAGTTGTCTTCCTCTGGTCCTGTCGATCGGTGCAGGTGTAAGGTAGGGGATGGATACAAGTCACGTGGATAGCGGATAGTCCAGCTCCTGGTCCAATTTTGGGTTGGGGTTCGGATGCAAGTCGCGTGGATAGCGGTGAGACCAGCTCCTGATCCAGTTGTGGGTTGGGGTCGGATGCAAGTCGCGTGGATAGCGGTGAGTCCAGCTCCTGATCCAGGTATGTTGACACTTCGTTAGGGCGGTTGCTGTCTGGAGTTTAGGTTATCTCGCAGTACAGGCGGGTGCCTAAAAACAAGAAGAGATTCTGGCTACGAATAACTGTGCCAGCTTTCCCACATCAAAGGATGGCTGTAGATTTATTTCAGTGGCTTGAACATTCAGTCGATATAGCTTACAAGTGACGCTCGGGCGGAAAAAGAAGGAGTCTTGCCGATGCACCAACATTTAAACTTGTGTGGATAGCCTCATTTTCGGGCAACCTTATAGGTCACTGCATATTTAATTAGTGACTTTTGATCCTAGAAGTGCTTGGAGAGAAGTGTCCTTTTTGTTTTAATGCTATTCTCGTGCAAATAGTATTTGGCTCGCAAATTTCGCCACAATATCCATTTTATAACATGAGAGGAAGTGACGTTATGAGTCTAGGGACTGGGATAGTGATGTATGTAAACATTGGATACAACAAGGGAACTTGTCCATGTCACAAGTGTCAACACTTGGACACACCCAGCAAAGTATGGAGGGAGGTATGGATGCACACAGCCACACACGTGGTGTTTGATGACGAGGCGAGACAAAAACTGGACAAACTGTACAAGATGGTGGACCACTGGAATGATCTATGTGAGAAAGTAAACAACACATACGAGAGATGTGGAGATAAGCTGACATGGATAGTATCACATCCACACGAATGTCCTAAACAGATCTCTGTAGGACACTGGATAGACAGGTACAAGGTGAGTTGTGTTACTACCCAGTACGCGTACACAACATGTACCTGTCCAGGCAGTGGTTGGGCTTATGTCCACCCACTGGGGTATGATAATGGCTGGTTGTATGACCACCATGTCCACAGAGGGGTCAACTCTGAGGGAGAAATGTTAGTGGCACTGATCGGGACTATAGGTAATATCGATAATGTAAACAATGTTATAATATTTTATATACCTTATAAAAACTTTTATTAACTGTTGATTATTGTAATTACCTAGCCATACCACGCCCATGTGCGCCCTCACCACCAATGTTGGTACGATGACACCAACATTACTATCTCACGTACTTATAAAATATTAGGATACAAATTTTATTGTTTATATATTTACCTGATACAAACTGTTATCAAATTATTATTATTGTTAATAAAGAACGAAATCTGCCACGGTCATGTGGCCTCCCCCCACCAGTTTCTACACCCTTAACAACAATGTCGGCACCCTTACCCTTAATTAACCCATTCGATGTAATTATAATATGTTACTGTTAAAAACGTTTTGTTTTAAATTCATTTCCAAAGATTTTTTACCACATTTTAATAAATGTATAAGACAAAAGAGTTTATCACTCCCAATATACGCCTGCAGAACACATATTACACCCCCACCTTTTAATATGTTCTTCCTTTTTTATACCACATATTTATAATTAATTTTAATGTAGTTTTTTTCCCCAAAAAATATTATTATTTTAAATCTGTGAATTTTTCGAAAACGTGTATCAAATTTTATTTGTTTGATATTGATAACAAAATCTTTTAACGCCCCCATGTTCTCTTCCTCATAAATTGTGGCACCCTTACCTCCAACAATTCCATATAATATAACACCATGTTGCAATTTTACATATATTTTTTAAATTGAAACTAGGACTATATAAACTTAATCATGTGTTGAAAAATGTATAAGGCTTTTCATACATCCAATTATCATCATCAACCACACGCCTCATGTACACTATCACCTTCCATATCATCACAAACAACACGCCTCATTTATATATTCACCTTCCATGTCATCACCAACAACACGCCTCATATCGATCGGCATCATTCCGTCTCGCAAGACGATGGTGCAACACTGTTGCGTTGGGTTGCATTTTCCCCAGTAGCTGTGAAGTCCTATCCTTGAGTGACAGACTTAACCACAGTTTTTACACACGAGTTCAGTGCTTCCAAATGTTTTGGCATTTCTCCTAGCTCTTCTGTCTGCTGTCTCATCCATTCTTCGTTCCTCGGCTACTATGACGCTCTCTTTGACAACTGTGCACTACGTAGATCGGACTTCTGCCTTGAACCCCCAGTCACTTGTATGTATTTTGGCTGCTTTCATGTCCTTTTTGACAGACATCTTAAAATCGCAAGTGAGGGCGACCTGTTTTCCTCTTTCAGTAAACAAGTTCACCATGTAGGAGGTCCTTCGGGATGCGGCCGGGGCTCATTCTTTTGAAATGTCCTAGCCACCTCAGGCGTCTTTCCCTAAGAATTGTGAATATGCTTTGGGTATTGGCACGCGTTAGGACCTCACTAATAGGCACTTTGTTTTGTCATTTAATACCAAGGATGCGACGCAGGCATCTCAAATGGAAGCTCTTAAGCTCGCGCTTTTGTGATGTATAAGTGGTCCATGTCTCGCTCCCATATAGTAGTGTAGTGATGACACATGCTCGATGTATGCAAAGTTTTATTTTCTCCGTTTGCTTGGTGTTTTGCTATTTAGTTTAGCAATTGTTGCAGCTGGCTAGCCAATTCTGCGGTTTTTTTCTTCTTCAATGGACAGTGTATTGAAGACCTTGGATCCCAAGTAGGTGAAGCTGTCCACAACCTCCAAGTTTTCCTTGTCGATATTTATGATAGGAGGAAGTCGAGTGTCTTGGGCTATAATGTTTGTCTTTTTCAAGCTGATTTGCAGACCATATTTTTGCAGGCAATGGAAAAGCTTGACACAGGTTATTTTAAACCAGATTCTGTATGTGCTGCTAGTGCCGCATCATCCGCAAATAGTAGCTCAAGAATTTAGACATCCGTCGTTTTGGTCTTGTTTCAGAGGCGGGCAGTTTTGAAAAGTCCTCCGTCAGCTCTGGTATGTAACCAGATTCCCTCACTGCTATCCTTGAATGCGTATCGAAGAAGTACAGAGAAGAATATTGCGAAGAGTGTTGATGCGAGTTCACTACCTTGTTTGACTCCACTTCTGACAGGGAAGGCCTCTGACTTAGTTCCATCTAAATGCACTGTGCCAAGCATATTTTCATGGAACTGTCTGATGATGGCAAGTAGGTGAGGGGGACAGCCAATTTTTGCCAGTATTTGGAATATCCCGTTGCGACTAACTAAGTCAAAGGCTTTTGTAAGGTCCACAAGGGCAATGTATAGTGGCATCTGCTGCTCTCTGCATTTTTCCTGGAGCTGTCATATAGAGAATACCATGTGTATGGCAGACCGACCGGACCGGAAACCGCACTGAGATTTTGGATAGACACGGGATGATAGGCTCTGTAAACGTATTATTATAACACTGGCAAAAGTCTTTCCGCCAATACTAAGGAGTGAAATGCCGCGATATTTATTGCAATCACTCCTATCGACTTTGTTTTTATATAGTGTCTCAAAATTTACATCCTTTAGGTTTATGGGGGATGGAAACCTGTTCCCAACAAAGGGACTTAACCTAGTGCAATGGTTGGAGTAGAGCTGTCTTGCTACACTTTAGAACCTCTTGTGGTACTCCATCATTCCCAATCGCTTTTCCACAAGCTAGGCTGTCAATCACTTTGCTCAGCTCTTCCTGTGTGGGCACGAAATCAAGTTTGTCATGTACACTCTCACCTTCCATATAATAACCAACAAGACGCCTCATGTACACTCACCTTCAATATCATAATCAACAATACTCTTCATGTACACTCTAACCTTCAACATCATCACCAACAACACGCCTCATGTACACTCTCACCTTCCATATCATCACCAACAACACGCCTCATATACACTCTCACCTTCCATATCATAACCAACAACATGCCTCATATACACCCTCACCTTCCATATCATCATCAACAACAAGCCTCATGTACACTCTCACCTTCCATATAATCACCAATAACACGCCTCATGTACACTCTCACCTACTTATCGGCCCTCAACAAACCTCTTACATCTAGTAATACTATTAGAAATGTGTGTTATATTGTAATGCTTTCTTTTAGTTTTCATTTTGACATCTTTGTATTTTTAGGTATATTTAATTTCTTAATTGTGTGTAAAAAGTTTCAAATAGTTTAATATTTCAAAAATTTATTTTGTTGTATTCAATTTTATATCTTATATGTCTGATTTTATTAGACAAGATAATCATTTAGAAATTAATAGTTTGGCTTGACTATGTTATTATTGTTTGTTGTTTTTTAATGTTTATAGTTATATGCATTCAAATAAATTACCTTGTTCGTTGATACGCCAACTTGTTGCTTTGGTGTGGACATTGTTTTTGTGTATGGGAACATTTGGGTTTGTGGTGGGTGTCACATGATAATAATTGGCATATTCGTAATTGAGAGAGTTCACGTGACAGGAAAACTTTAGGTGGCGTGAGTGAATGAGAGGCAGTCAGTTGAAAGTAGCAAGTTGAATGGGACATGTGCAGGAGAATGGCGGAACGCCAGACGGTTTACATTAATGTAAAAAACATATATATTTCTAGTGCTGGATTAAAGTTGATTAGTTACAAAAGACTTCTGTGTTCTTAAAGCTACTTGTCAGTACACGCCTACAACAATGGAAAAGTCCTAATTAGAAACGTCAGATAAAGAAACAGTTAAATTGGGCATTATTGTTGTGTAAGGGAACATGTGGGTTTCGGGTGGGCATTATTGTTGTTTACAGGTACTTATGGGTTTGGTTTGTGCTTTATTGTTATGTATGGGAACATGCGGGTTTGGGGTGGGCATTATTGTTTTGTGGGAACATGTGGATGGTACATCAATTCGTTGTTGAACCAGTTTGTTTGGATACATAATTGTGACTAACATGTACTGTGATTGCTACAGTGGGGGATATTTAGATAAATGAATCTTCTTGTATAGTGAGAAACACAAAAATGAGGTCATCACCAAAAAACTAATAATTTACAAATGTTTATTTAGATCGACACAAACCCTGAGCTACATGAGGTCAAGTTTGTGTAGCAGACATCTCCAAAGTCTGAAGTCTGTGTAGCAGACATCTACAAAATATGAAGTCTGTACAACCAAAAATCTTTGTTTCAAAGGCGCCACAACACGTGTTCAAAAATGTATTCAAAAGTTCACTGTCCAGTTGGAGTTTGTTACCTTAAACAGGGATTTCTCTGTTCTGTGAGAAGGTCTGTAGGCTGACTTAGAAGGGTGTGGTCATTTTAAAAAAGCAACATTTTTTATTAAGACTAGTTCTTATATGAACCTCGACAAAAATGAAATATTAGACACAGGAAGTTAAAAAATTAAAAGAGTCAAGGGTATGTAGATACTCTTATAACACATTTAATGAAATCACAAGAACGTAACACAATTTTTTCAATCATTAATTCAAGATACACAAAACTCAAGACAACAGTTTTAATGATACATGTGATTTAAATTTGAAAGAAAAACAATAACAATCATATAACGTATATTTTACTGTACCCAGGCTCACAACGCTTATTGTAGCTAATATAAACTATACATATAATAATCAATGTAAAACATACATAACATATTTCAACATTTAAAGAAATGTTTCATTTTCATTACATTAATTTGAAAGTAAAGTATAAAGACATGAGTTTATTTTTTGGGGAGATTCAACATATTCAATTTTAATATCACAATTTGAAAGATATAGGGTCTAAAATTACTTTTCTCGATTAAGATGAAAAAAAAAAGAAATCTCATCCGCTTTGTCCTTCTTCCCTTTTAGCAAAGGTCGCCTAGAAAACACATTAAAACCATCACTTTAACTAAATAAAACTCGTTTAAAATGTAAGTTATTAACCGTCCAAGTGATAACTAACCTGTGCAATCATTGGAAAGTATGATTTTAACGTTATGCTAGCAGAGCAAAGAGGAATCACGTTCAAAATAAAATTATAAAATAATAATAATAAGTTAAACTATTTCGTCTTCCGCAAGTAGTGAAGTAGGCGACTGAGGTTGGTTAGACAAGGAGCCTCCAAATTACATCATAGTTGGCCTTTGTATTTTGGTCGCTTAAGGTTATAGGGGGGGGGGGACTTCCTTTAATTTATATAAATGACTTACCAAACAATATATCAACAAGAAATAAAGTTATATTATTTGCTTATCATTGTACAATCTATAGAACAATCAAGTCAGAACAAGAAAGCAACATTTAAAAAAAAGTCTTAGATGAATAAATAAAATGCGAAACTAACTGGAGAATGTCTGTTGAATATTGGGTGTGCTCGCACAAACGCAGAGCCCCCAACTGTTGAGTACTGTGACCCGACTATTGCATATATAGAGTGGGTCCACACTATTGAATATTGTGTCTAGGGTTCAATTAACTACTCTATACTAATAATATAACTATAACGACATACAGCTTATGATTAATAATTAAAAGATTAACGCCTACGTGTAAATGATAAAGAGATAAAATATTTAATGCATTATATATATACATATATACAGGAACCTAGTTAATAAACATATAATAAATTACGATATCTATGTCTCTAATAATTATACAAAGAGTTCGTTACGATGCCCAACGTCCCTTATGGACTGGGCGTGGCCAAAGGACTGGTTGAAAGGCTACGCTTCGGTCTTGTCAATCAGGCGTAGCACCGCTCTGTGGTCAGCTTGGCAGTCGGCCCCTTCCGCACTGGTCACTGCCTGCAGGGGTTCTTTCGTTTCAAGGTAAGGCCACCTTCTCCGCTCCAGATCTCCTGTCTGAAATGGTAGCTCATTGGTTCCTCCGCCACTACACTGGCGCTCCAACTTGCTAGTTCCAATTACTGACTAGTACGTAACTCCTGACTATTTCTAGCTTCTAATTTTTTTTTAACTTCCACTAACCAGCTTCTTCTAGTAGCTTCTTTAACTACCACTAACTAGCTGAAATAACAATATCAATAATTAACCAAATATAGTGATAACATACCAAAGCATACACATAATAAATACATATACTACCTATACAAATACAAATACAATTGCCTATCTAAGTCTAGTTAACTCAAACCTGAACAGACTTCAGCTAGGCTCAAGTCGTATTCCTTCAGTCACACCCGCAGACCTGGTGTACTACGAATTTCTGAGATATAGACTGCTGTAAGGTTGAGGGACCGTTTATAAAGGGTCTACTTTAGCGTGGCTTACCGAAGTGTTCTAATCTGATTGGTCAGTGGCGCGTACCAACTGTTAATCACGCGAAGACATGCATGACTTCGAGAACGTTTAGCCAACCTCCACGTCCTAACCTATACTAATACTATGGAATATTCCATGGTCCATCATGAATCTTTGTCTATCTCAAGGACAGCGTCCCTGTTGCGTTGATGGACCTACCCCTACCCTCAACGGTTCTCAAAAATGAGGAGGTTCTAAAATTGAGGTGGGGAGGTATTCAACAATGTTCTTCACCCAGAAAAATGTCAACTGCTAAGAGTAACAAAGAAAAAGAAACTCATAAATTCAAAATACTTCATTCATGGGAAAGAACTAACCCAAACTAAAAATGCAAAATGCTTAGGAGTCAATTGAGAAACTATCTTGGAATCCCCATGTCAATGAAGTTATTAAAAAATCAAACAAAGCCTTAGGCTTTATAAAAAGAAACATTTCCAAATGTAAAAAAAGATATAAAACTAAAATGCTACCTCACCCTGGTGAGAACTATACTAGGATATGCATAATCTGTATGGGACCCCTCCACCAAAGAAAATATTGATAAGTTAGAACAAATCCAAAAAAGAGCTGCCAGATTTATTACTGGTTAATATTCAGAACCTCCCTTGCTCTAATATAACCTTTACCATCCCCTCCTTTATCCCCGGCTCTGCTGAAATTTTTTTTATCCCCGGCGCTGGTTTTTTAAGCCGAATAAGTGGTAACTGTAAGTTACAGCAGTGTCAAATTTTCAATCACGAAATTTTTAATGTAATAGAAACATTTGGTATCTGTGCTTCCATCTACCGAATTAATCGAAATTAACTTAAGTGAAAATAATTCTAATTGTTTCGTTTTCTTATAATCTTTGGTTTCAAGTTTAAGTTCACTTTTCGTTGTCTTTTTGCGAAAAATGCTGTAATCCAGAGAGTGAAATCTCAAAATGGTGATCTTCACCTTCTCCAGACAACGACTTGTAGTAAGTCATTAATTGTTAATAATTTATTAATAAACCGATTAAATAATTATTATAAGTTTATTTATTTGGCTTTAATAAGTTTAATTTGAAATTAAAATCCAAATTCATAATCATAAGCAGTTGAATATATATATTGATTTATTTTATTATTAATATAAAAAATAAGTTGAAAAAATATATTAGCTCGTAAACAGTGATATATAAGCTGTCAAGAAAGATATAATCAAGATGTATAAAAAATTTAATCAAATGATATAATTTAGAATGAGTTTGTTCTTAGTGATGCTGATATCAATAAACTGACACATGGGCGGATTTAGGAGTTCGTCCTCAAATAAGCCATTATATAGATCAAGGGATGGAATGGTGTGGGGGTGTTATTCAATGTTTATTGGAGAGGCGGGACTGAAAACTGGCTTTCTATCCTACTCTTAGAACGGTGTCTGATCTGACAGTCATTCATTTGTAATTTATACTGTCTTTGATTTTTAATTTTGAGACATTGGGGACCCCAATGTTGTTCTAACAAATCTGACAAAAATAGTTAAAGAGCGAGGATGCATCGTTGTCGATGTACCAAGTGATGGTAACTGTTTTTGTTTCACACCATTATCAACCAACTTCCACAATCCAGTTGTGTAAACCCAATATCTTCATACAATGCTTGGCAGTTGAGACAGGATGCAGTGACTTATTTAGAAAACCATCCAAATTGTATGGATGAATCATTTTAAATTAAAGCAGATTATAAAGATTTCACTGTATATTTAGAATGCCAAAGATTGAATGGGCATTGGTGGGATGAACCAATAGTGCGAGATACAGCAGATATTTTGGCAACAGATATACACATTTGGCATGACAATGGGCACATCACGGTTGTAAAATGCAGTACGCAATCATTTTTGGATGCAAATAAAGTGGTTATCGGGCAAGTTACTGAGATTGCAGACATCAGTATCAGACTTTAAAAAAAGTAGAATATTTCCAAAATACATGTGATGAACCTGTAAATACATTGAAAGCCGATAAAATTTTGAATGAACTATTTAATGAAGTAAACATACAGCCCATAAAGGGCAAATTTTTTCCTGAGGGAATATCCCTAGCAAGATTCAAAACATGGCACAAAAGCAGACCATGGATCCAAGCCACTGTCGATGGAAAAGTAATCTTTACATATTGTACTTCAGTAAAAAAAAAAAATAGGCTTACATGGAAAAGAAAGAATGCGAACAGAAAAAACTTTTGTTGAAGGTCTCTCCATACTTGAAATAAACTCTAAAAACAAACAAAATTTAAAAAACTCAATGACAAAATTACATAACCTGGTAAGATTGTGTCACATGGAATTTGTGCAAATAAATTCAAATATCAAATTAATTGAATAAAACCGCTTGATTGAAGAAAGTTTATCAAAAAGTGAGAACTTATGGAATCTTCAACATCAGAATGAAGTGGAATTTACATCACTTTTTTTTCGAACAACATACACACTTAATAAGCTAAATTACCTTGCTGTAGGGAAGTGTCTTTTTTCAGATCATTCTTGCAAAAATATTATAGTTTTTGTTTCTATAAAAGTAAACGAGAAGCTTTTAAAATGCAGTCTATTTTAGACTGAATCAAATTTTTCCTTATTATTTGATGAAAGTATTTTACTTTCTGCTGCCTAGTCAAACAGGTGTAGATATTGCAAATTCATTGCTTGAAGTTCTACATAAGTTTGGATTTACAGATGATATACTGAAAAGACGACATTTTGAAATTTGCGCTGATGGCGCAAATAATGTACAAGGTGAAATGAAGGGTGCTTTGGCATTATTGAAACAGAAAATGAATAAAAAAATGAATGCTGATTTTGTTATTTTTCATTGCATGGCTCACAAATTGGAATTAGCTATACATGGTGTATTAAAAGCATCAACAGAACCCTCACACTTTCAGATATTTGCTGAATCATTATATTCGCATTTTTCACTATCACCAAAGAATAGAAATCAATTGTAAATTGTGGCAAAAGAAGTACACAAAGAGTTACTAAAATTGGTCGTACATTTAATATTCGTTGGGTGGCATCCTCTTTGCGCAGTGTTCAAGCAATCTGGCAAAACTATCCAGCTTTAGTAAAACATTTTGAAACACTCACTTTGGATGTGAGCAGAATTTTTTGAGATAGAATAAATGCAGTGGAATAAGTCATAAAATGAAAAAATTGAATTTTGTTTACGAACTAACAATAATCAAAGAAGCCCTTGAAGTTGTTAAAAGTTTGTCCCTATTTTTACAACAAAGAAAAATCATCATCAATTAGAATAATAAATGCTGAGATTTCAAAAACATTGTCAGACTTCAAAGAATATGATGGTGTCAGTGGTAAGGATTTTTAAAAGAAGTTTCGTTGCACAGGTACTTTCGAAGAAATCAAGCTTATGCCTCCAACGGTAGCGGAAGAAACAAAGTTTCACAATTTTAAGAAAAAAGTTTTTTTCAGTTTGGTTGACAACATCTCTTCCCGTTTTGACAAACGCACATTAGTGTTAAAACATGCTGAAGTTTTATGTAAGGCAAATTGGCTAACAAAACACAGAAGAGTTAATGTTGTATGGAGATCGTGAAATTATAAAACTTCTTTTTTTTTAAAATTTGATGCACGTAATTCTTCAGCCATAGTACACCAATTTCACATGACAAAAGATGGTCATAATGCTGGTGCAGAACTTAATGATTTGTACAAGAGATTAGATGTTCTGCCAACACTGTAAAAAATCTTACCGTTAAATAACAGCCCAGTGCTGGAAATCAGCTGCCATTAAGGGAACGTATAATGGGGGTGTTTACGATAACTTACCGCAGCGATAACTTACCGTTAAAGACTTACCGTTATTTAGCGACCGAATGACGTAAACTTTTAGGACACCTTTAACGATAACTTAACGTTATTTAAAAAAAAAACGATAACCAACCCCCCCCCCC
>MUZC01001341.1:151815-179803 GCA_002072015.1 Radix auricularia
ACCGGTTAACCGCTCGTCCTTATATCCCTAATGTTTTGAGACCCATTTGAGAACTAACAAGAGAATGTTGTCGCCTGGCATCGTCTGATGGCATCAAAGCCCGCTTCCCCCCGCTTGCGTTCAGCTCTTTCCGCATGCCCCTCAATTCAAAGCATTTTTTTAATCAAAAAAATTAACGAAACAGTGATGGTTAATTGTCTTTTTAATATTTTATTTTGGGTACTCGTAGTTCACCGGTCTAAATAAGAGGACAGGTTCAATAGTTCGTTAAAGTTAGCAAGGTTTTTTCATTAGTTAAAAAAAACCAACGCCTCGCCCCGTCCTTTGTGACGTCATGTTTACCTCTCTTGTGTGTGATGCCGATCAACTCGCATTATATTAAAATTAATAGTATAATAAAATTATAAAGCTACGATAGAATGGAATTTATGTTAAAAAAACATTATTTTTCGATCGTCAACTCGCCAGAATAAATGAATTTTGCGACGCACATGTTCCCCTTCCCCGTTTTTTTTTTCTGTTCAAATAAGGTTTGAGCTACACTCGGCGTACTATTACTTGTATTAATGTGGTAATCAAATGCCTTTGACTAGCAGGAAAACTGTCACTAAAAGACCGAACTCGAATTTTGTGGGCCGATTAATCGCCCGGTATCTTTGCTACGTCTTTCAAATACCTCTCGTAATATAGGTACATGTTCTTCACTAAGCGGCGTGCGCCGATAAGTTTTTGAATGCCTGAACTGAAACAGACTATAAACCGGTGATCAGAAAATGCGGATAGGTCACGGGGTCATATGCTCTTATAGCTTTCTTTGTCTTTATAAGAAACAGACTATAATTAATATAAATAGAAACAGCCTCGGCCTTGACCGTTGTTGACATCTAACGCGCACCGTGTTAGTGTTAGTCTAGTACAGTCACCGCGACAAAGCGAAAGGGAGAGGCTGCGTTACCGCTTGTGTTGTTTTTTTTCACTACGTTATCGCTAGGTTTGTTCTTGTTTTTTTTGGGGGGTTAGGCGTCCCTACGGTCATTAATAAAGATGACCGGCCGCTTAGTGATGTACATGTACCTATATTACGAGAGGTATTTAAAAGACGTAGCAAAGATATCGGGCGATTAATCGGCTGGATCTTGGTATCGCTTTAACTCACCGCGACAAAGGGAGAGGCGAGCCGCGTTACCGCTTGTCTTGTTTTTTTCACTAGTTTTTTTTCCCTGCGTTAACGCTAGTTTTTGTTAGTTTGTTGTTGTTTTCTTTTGGGTTTCACGGTCCTACGGTCCCGAATAAAGATGACCGGTCCTGGTCTGAGGACCGGTTAACCGAAAGACCGGTTAACCGTTAACAACCCTACTGATTAGTATTTTTCTTTCTTTAATGTTAGGTTAACCATAAATGTGTATTTTAGGTTAAGCATAAATGTGTAACACAACTGCACAGCTAGTAAGATGTAAAACCTCCTATTGATTTTTAGTCTCGGCTAAAATAAAAATAATTTATTATTATATTGTTTTGAAAAAATTAGGTTGACACTAAGTCGACACCATGATAATAAAAATATGTGTTCAATCTCCAACAAAGCAAAGTTTAATGTACCACTTGATTTAAGTATATCCCAACTTCTTGAAACCAAAATGATAATGATCTTTAAGTCTATATTTTCAATTTTAAAAAAAAATCTGAGTGATGTCACTTAGTGTTACACCTTAGTGTTACTGAGTGACATGGGTTTTTATATTAAGTATTAATATTGTATGTATTAATACTTACATGTCGGAAGTGATATTATTAAAGCAAATAATTTGCAGAGACTTCTTTTTTAAGTTAGTATAGCTGCTGCCATGGTTGAGTCAACCTGGACTCTCCCCGTTTCATGTGATTTTTACCTGAAACCAATTATTTTAAAAACATGTTATGAAGTTCATGAACGGTCCTTACTTACATACATTTGAAGCAACAAAATAATGGTAGTTCCATAAACTTATAGCATATGAAGTATGTTTAAAGCTTTATTATAACAAAATCGTTGTTTAGACTGTGATTAGACTAGAACATATACCTACATTAAAGTTCTCATGCATATTCATACCAGAGAATACTGGTATAAATATAAAAAAGAATAAGAGTAATAACTCACTAGGTCACAGTCTAATTTCATTCACAACTGACTTATTTGTCCAACTAGATTCAAACTTAAAATAATTAAAATGATTATTGTATTGTTTAATTAGAATCACATTTTTCAAATTTATAATTACAATAAATCAGGCCCATAAAATGATGTTTTAGCTGAGTGATTGAAAACATATCTAGTTAACTATTATTAGACTGGTGCTAATACGACAGTTTTATTTAAGTTAATGCTTACCTAATGCCACTAATGGCCTTAATGGCATATAAATACTCAAGGAAAACTTTGCTGATACTGATATTTGTACTTAAACACATAGCGGGTGACAAGGTGGTAATCCTGATCACTGAATCATCACTTCTCCTTCAAAAATTTTATTTGAACCTTAGATCAAAATGAAAAATTATTTGACAACATGATATGAATGTTAATGTTACATTTAGGCTCTCTCTACAGAATTTATAATGTTAAGTAATTTTAATAATAGAAATTTGAAGGGGGAAAAAAATTTCAGTCAATGTAGAATTGAATAGTCAAATATAATATAATATTATTAATATAAGTAAGTATAAGTTATACAATTAAATTTCTCAGAGGCTGGTGGCTCATAAATTATAGCGTACAAAATGAAATAATAAAATGGATATCTAGACCTTTTAGTTATAACATGCCATGTTTCACTTAATTGTTACTTGTTCAGCCTTTTATCAAAAAATAAAATAATAAAACTTCAGAACTTAGATTTTATTTTAAGACTAGACCTTACCACCTTACCATGTGGACTACTAAACTCAACTAAACTGGTATTTCCTTTAAAGATTATCCTGTACTAAGAGCTCTAACATGATTAATATCTCTATCTATTCTAATTCTAGTTCTGGTTGGTGAATTGTTCATGGTAAACCTATTGCCTATTACTATTACTTAAATTTTCATTATCTATTTTAAAATTTAGTTAGGTCAGTTTAGTAAAATAATTTTACTTTACTAGTTAGACTAGTACTTGTATTTACTATTACTATTACTAATTATAATCCAATAGATATTATTAAAAATTATCAATGTCTTTAAAATAATATTCTTGATAATAAGATCATACTTTCACCTTTTAAAAACATGTATTTTATTTAAATTAACCCAGATGTAATACTAGGCGATTCGAAGCATGGCTTGATGACAAACATGTCTGCCGGTAATGGATAGATTATTAAACCGGAAATGAAGAACTGAATATATAATGTAAAACCATAATTTTTATTTTACGAACTTAAATTTTATTATTATATAAATTAGAGTTAATAATAAAGGAACATTATGTATTTTCTAGAAAATATTGTTGTATATATATTTTATATAAATTAAAATCACGCTTTAAAATATGTTGAATTAATTATTATTTAAATTAACGTTAGCAATCTTACAAGTTACATGTCTAACATGTACGCCTCGCCTGTACTGTAGTATTTTAGCTAAATTTTAAATAGCTTACCAAATAAAAACAAAAATACATTAATTAAGCCAGTTCCCGAGCCTAAACTCTGCAACTTGTTAAATTTAAAAGCCCTGCAGTTTTAATAAAACTAGCTTTGGTGTCACGAATAGCATTAACTGTAGAAAAAGAAGAGACTCAAAGAAGACTATAAATTTTGTTTATATTTAAAAAAAAAAATATCCACCTTTGCCTTTGGGGCTACAGTAGCTTACAGGCTACAGGCCTACTTTGCGTGATTGTCGACCTACTCAACACCTTTCCTACATTTAATTTCAATGGAGTGAATAAAATTTTATTTATATAGCTTACATAAGAAAATAAAAACATTGAGTTTGAGTGGACCCAATTGATGCAAGTTTTACATTTAAAAACGCGTCTATTGACAGTCTATTGCTGATCATATTAATTATCACGGAAATCTATTATTTATTAAATTTGTTATTCATACTTTTGAAATTGTATTCTGTTATTATATATTAAACTCTAATCGATGAATCGACGCATCAGTAACAAATTATTGGAGATCGAAAAATTATAATTCATTAAAATTTTAACGATACATCAATTAATTAATCTTTAATTTCCGCATCCCTAATATATAAATTAACAAAAATAAACGATTCATTAAAGTGATTAATTTTTAAAAAAAGAAAAATTGATTAAAATTAATTTGATCGATTAAAATTCAATTTAAATTTAATAAAATGTTTCTAATATTTTTGTTTCCAAAAGGCTCAAAATGATTTGATAATGTAAATTTAATGCCCTGCAAACTACAGTATCTTAATATGGGACCTTAATTAAGTACTCATGAACCAAGTTTGGTCAAGATCATTCCACTTACCCAGTAGTATAGCTAATGTTTAAAATATCTTAAAGCTCATATAAGGGTGAAAACACAACACTTTGGGCACTCGGCAAAAATATATTGTCATTGTCCTTCAAGGCAGTAAACTCAACAACCTCCAAAATAATTATGTCGATCCTAATCCGTCGGATACTAAAACAAAAAATGTTTAGTAAGTTATTAAAGTCTCACATTCATTTATATATAAACTATATTTGAAATTATTTATAGACGATCATTAATTACATTCCATTACTGTTAAAAATAGAAAAAACAGGGAAAGTAGTCATTTACAACCATTTAGTATTAAATAACAGTATAAATGTGTTAAAAAACAGTTTAATATTTACAGTATAAATTAATACCGGATTTTATTGTAAATGATAATAAATTACATTATCTTACTGTTTTTTTTACAAAAACAGTAAAAAAAATTCATTTACAGCCGTTTAGTGTAAAATAACGGTATATAAGTGCTAGTATACATTGCATTTTTTACAGTGAATATTTACTGCTGATTGTGAGCGAGGATTCAGCGAGATGAATATAACCCACACATCTCTTCGGAATTCATTAGATGTTGAAACTATCAATCACTTGATTTTTATCAAAATGAATGGCCCGCCCATTCAACATTTTGATGCCAGGTTGTGTGCCACAAAGTGGTTAAAAGACGGAAGGCATCCTGCTAGCGACATATCTTCTGGCAAACCAACAAAAGAAGTAGTTATGGAACAGCTCCATAATTTTTTTTAATAGTTTTGATTTGTAGCAAATGAATGTTTAGAATAATATGAGTAGACCAATTTCAAATATACAACAACGAAAGCAACATAAACAACGTCATCAACAACAACATCATCAATAACATAAACAACATACGCCATCAGCAACAACGACATCAAGAACAACTTCATCTACAACATCAACAACTGCAGCAACATCAACAACAATATTTATTAGCTAAAAAACGAAAACAACACGATTTCTTTTTAAAATGTAAATTCCATCTCAGCAACAAACTATTTTAAAAACTGTAAATTCAAACAAGATATTTGAAAAAATGAAACAAGCAAATTAAAATATATTTCAACATTAGAACCTGTTGCATATCATTTGTTTGTATGTGTTTTATTGTAAATATTTTGTTTTCACATGTTGTGTCATGTTATATTGAAGTAGTAGTAGTAGTAGAAGTGGTAGTAGTAGTAATAGTAGTAGTGGTAATAGCAGGATTAGTAGATGCGATCAATTTGTTGCGGAAACCGGGATATCTTCGGCACTGTGAGGCTCCATCCACGGCTCTTCTTCAACTTCCACCATCCCCACCGGGTATGGCATTTATCCCCGGTTCTGCAGAAAAAAATTCATCCCCGGCACTTATTTTTTCCTAAATCAAGCACTGTTCAAAACTGACAAGAGTGACACCATTAGTTACATTATTAAACCTTGAAACTCTAGAGGATAGAAGAACCAAGAGTAAGTTAGTAATTATACATAAGGCAATTAATTCTAATTTAGAAATACAACACAAAGTTAACTTAAGACAACACTCAAATAGACGTAAAGATAAAAACACCTTTCTTATTCCATATGCAATAACAAACACACGTTTTCTTTCTTTCCGTCCGGTATTCGGGCGTGAAATGGGTTGCCTTAAGAAACCAGGAATGCGAACACTTTATCATCATATAAAATTCTAGTAAAAATACAGGACTAAACACAATCCATAGAAATACGTTGGACGCAATAATCTTCTGTACAGAAGGAGCGTCTGTAACACATAAGATAAGATAAGATCAATCTCTAACAAATAAAGTATGTTTTTCCTATGACACTATTTTGGATTCAGTAATAGTAATAGCTTCTAACAGTGGTTTGTACTTGGACATAGTTGACATAGTCTTAGTACTCTTAGAGTTAGACTTACAGTTACAGTCGAAATTATAGTTATTGTAACTTATTTAACTTGGACTACTACATGTGCTACTATGCGGCTATAAGATCTCATAATTTATATTTTAATCTACTTTAAAGAGTGCAAGTTTTGCTACTGTGTTACGTTTAAAATAAAAAACAATCATAAAAGTTATGTCAAGGTATGAGAATCACTGTCACTGAATTTATTGTGAGTTGTGAAAAGGTTATGAATTGTGTTCAGAAAAACGGACATTTGAATGTCAAGCCAGGACTTTTAAGTGTTCGCCAAAGGGCTATAAATAGTGTAGTGTGCGTGTGTCCAGGGAGTCGAATAAACGTCAGAGAGTCGAGTGGAGGTCAGATTTAGTGTGTGCGTTGGACGTTAGGCCAGGGCTGTGCTTTTAAGACATTATTTTATCGAGGTGGCTCGAAAATTGTGACCACCGTAGCCTGTATACCTATAATTGGATGTCTGGATGGCTGAATTGACTTCAGTGTACTGCATATAGTGTAGTAGTGAAGGATTATTTATTCGTGTATTACTTCCACAATAAAGAACATATTATATTTGACAAGAGTCTGTCTTAATAAGATTATCCAGAACGCAACATAGGGGGCTACGTCAGTGGACTTCTGGAGACTCTTGTCGAACATCGAAGAGTCGACCGCAGTCATCAGGTCCGATGTGTTGTCGGTAAAGTCTGCGAGAGAGGCACCCGCCTCGTTGTTTACCAGTGATTTGTCGGTGGTTGTCGATGACCGTCTTGTTTTTGAGAGAGGCATCTGCGTCCTCGTTGTAGCCAGTGTGTTGTCGGGGACTGTCTCTTCCTTGAGAGAAACATCTCCCTCCACATTGCTGCAGGTGTGTTGTCCATGACCGTCCCGTTCTTGAGAGAGACATCCCCTCCTCGTTGCTGCCCAGTGTCAATGGTGTCGTCGTGTGGACAATAACAATTTAGATTTATTTCATGGACAAATGTGTAGTGATTTTTTTCATATACGTGAAGTTGTGTGAACTGTTTAAATATAAAATCAAGTTACTCTTCTATTTACCACCTGCAATTGAACGGGATGGTGGAAAGACTGAATGGAACCCTGAAAAGCATGTTAAGAAAAGTGGCATGTGAGGAACCCAACAATTGGGATATTTTTTTACCGTCAATTCTGTTTGATTATTGAGAACAGGTAGCTACTTAATTTGACGATATATGTATATACACAGACGATTATGAAAAAGCATATAATAATTATTAGAGAGGTTTTAGAAATCCTTAAAAGAATGGGTTTACAATTAAACCATTTAAGATGGAGATAGGGAAAGAATCTATCGCATTTCTGGGACATAGAATTGGGGCAGGTCTCTTAAAACAAAACCTGATCAATATAAATAAAGTATTGAAAATAGAACGTCCCAAAAATAAGAGACATGTAAGAGGACTAGTTTGCCTTATCTCTTACTATAATAAATTCATACCTAATTTTTAACAGCACCATTGACAGACCTAACAAAGAAAGGTAGACCGAATAATATATGTTGGACTGACGAATGCCAACAAGCATTGGAAACAATCTAAAACCATTTAACAAATAACCCTATTTTGATTCTTCCCAACATTGAGGATAAGTTCATATTTCGACGGATGCGTCGATGACGGGATTAGGGGCGTGTTTGATGCAGAGGAAAGACAAGATACTCCATCCAGTTAAATTTATCAGTCGTAAATTAATGGATAAGGAGACGAGATATTCAATAATTGAGAGGGAATGCTTGGCCATAGTATGGGGAATTCAGAAATTTTCATACTATTTCATGGGTGCAAAATTCACGCTCCAGTGTGCTCACCAAGCGTTAAAATACCTTAATACGACTAAATTTGAAAATTCACGGGTTGCGAGATGGGCCCTGAATTTACAAAAGTACAATTTTGACATTAACTACATTAAAGGGGAATATAACATTATTGCAGACTTTTTATCTCGGCTGTGAGTAAAATAGGCAGTGAGTTGTTATCAGTGAATAGGCAAAATTCGGTCGAGTTACGGCGACCAGGAGATAAAGGTAGACAAAGGGCATGGTTATGACCTTCAAAGTCAGGGCAGGTCAGACACGGGTTTTAGTGGACTCCGACAGCGAGACTGAATCAGAAGACCTTGACTGAGAAAAGGACAGGGTTACGTTTCAGTCGGGTTACGAAGAGCGAAACAGATAGAACGGTCGTTTGGGTCCCCAGAAGTGGTTTGACTCTCCGTGGCCTGGGGGATGAGTAAGGAAGCGGAAGTGACTGTGACCTGAAACTAATAACCACGGCACCATCGTCAAACACAAGCATCGGAACCTTTCGTAAAAACGTTAGGACCTAACTAGACCTCATCGTCAGGTCTGGTGCTGGGTACAGGAGCAGGCCTATACCCAACAATGCCCGGCTAGGAACGCCTTAGACCGGAAAGACTCTCTGGGCAAGGGGCGAAACGCACACGGATCGCCCTAAATGAGTTGAAAGATTTCTGCCTGCTCCCTCTCTTCATTGATGGTTCTAATTTCGAAAAACGCAGGTCTTGGAATTGACCTTCTAAACCCCCAAGTTCCAGCTGATGGTGGTATGCTGGCTGGGGAGGATACCACTCCTCTTGGCGGGGTGACGGATGACAGCCCACGTCCTATCGGTCAACCGGCGACTGACCGTCAGCGGACCTAGAGTCCAGGCATAGACTGGAAGTACTGAAAGAGGTTGGAAGCGACCACCTCCCAATACTGATTGAGTTTGTGCTTGGTGCAGATAAACCTAGATTAGACAGAAGGCATTGGCAATTCCGCAAGGCCGATTGGCGAAGGTACGAGGCCGAGAGGGAGACCAAGCTCGCTCTGCTGGACGTTGCAGGAGGCAACGTGGGTAATACCTACGAGAAGTTTATTGGTACAATCCTCGGGATTGCGAGACGTACGTTCCCGAGGACAAACGGGACACAGAAATTCAGTCCCTACTGGGACAGGAACCTAAATGAATTGGTAAAACGAAGAGCAAAAGCACGGGAAAAAAACTTCCAAGCTGAAGACACCCGAAGCTCGTAGGACGTACAACAGATTGACAGCCGAAGTCCGCGCTGCTGTCGAAAAGGCGAAGAAGGCCAAATGGGTCAATACGTGCGAAAAACTCGACCTTGCAGACGGTAGAAAAGTTTGGTGGCTAATCGATGCATTATCTGGTGCAGATAAAGCTAAAAACCACAACCCTTTGACGACGACAAAAGGCCAACGAGCAAGTGAAACAAAGCGCGCACGGCGCTGAATAAACACTTTGCCCAGGTGAACACAAAAGGCGCCAGATCTGACTTTAGCCAAACTATCGACCGAATGCGATAGGAGGGCTTCAGGAGACAAAGCAGGGGCCCCCAACTCGATGTTTTTGAAGCACCTTTCACAATGACAGAGTTGCATACCGCACTCAACAAATGTGAAACTGGCATAGCACCAGGGCCAGACGAGGTTCACAATGAAATGCTCAAACATCTGGGCAAGGCAGGCCGAATAAAACGGTTGAGTTTTATCAATCGAACCTGGACTACAAGCACACTGCCGAAGCTGTGGGAAAAGGCCATAATTACCCCAATGCATAAGGAAAGGAAGCATGGTGAACACCCGTCCAGCTACCGGCCCATTTCCCTCACGTCGTGTGTGTGGGGGGGGTGACACTATTATGTACTATTTTCTATGTTCCTGTTATTTGGCACTGAAAATCTCGTAGGAGTTCTAAAGATGTAAGTCGTGAGGGGGTAACATCATGAGCTACCGCCCCGAGTGACACCACTGGACCCTATACTTAATACAATAAATCTGTTACTCTGCAGACAACATTAGTAATATAGGCTATATCCTTTATATGTTGTCTATATATTGTATAATACAGTACATAGTTATTATTATAGATATCATTTAATTTATTTATAAATTGATTTTTTGGTACTAGTCCTATCGCTAGTCTTAGCACTTGGATATTGCCTTGGACTTTATTAATACAACTTTTAAAATGATTTAAATATGAAGCTAATTAATTGATAACAAAAAATGTGTTTTTTGTCGTTTTAAAATGTTTCTTTTTTTTTGTGATTGCACAGAGATATGGGGCCGTCCATAAATGACGTCACGCGATTTTGGACAATTGTTTACCCCCTCCCCCCCTACGTCACGCGTAGTCACAAAATCGTCAACCCCCCCCCCTCAAAAAGTACGTTACAAAACTTTGACCCCCCCCCCTTTAAAAAAAGAACAATAAACAATACATATTTTCTATTTAAAAATAAGAATGTTTCAAATCTTTTTTTTTCATGTAAGTATTTATTTAGTGTAGGTCTACATTGTATGATCGTAACATGAGGTAAGCTATGTAAAAGATATTAAATAAATTAAATAAATTGTAAGCCAGTGATTCTCAATTTTTTTCGTATCAGACAACCGGCAAGAATTTTTCCATTTCACCAGGTACCGTTGCATTCTTTTCCCGATTTGGCATTCTTTTCCCGTTTTGACATGACTTTCCCTGTACTTATTTGATAGCATATTGAGCCCCTACACAGCTTAAAGATTAAGTATGAATCGGATTGTTTTCTATATTACCTTTTTAAAAAGAAATGTTTAGTTGCCATGGCATTGCAATACAGCTAATGAACAATTTACCGGTAATGTCAAAAACCATTGGTATAATTAACCTTTGCGATTAAGCTCGCGAGTGTGACTATTTATATTACAAGAATCATTGCATTGTTTATAAACCTAGAATATATAGATACAAGACAATTCCTCAAATTATTTCTTTCTTCTAATGACAGTTTGCCTTTTAAGTATATGCACATCAAAGGAATTTGATCTAAAATTATCACATTGATATCACATCTCATGTTTTCTAAAAATTATAAGATATGCGATGAAAGAGAAAAATGGCCCATTCTGTATAAACCCCACATTTGTGCAGGAAAGTAGGGTGTCATCTTGTGCATCGCAAAATATATTAATTCTTGGAAGTAGAGGAGTTAAATACTATGACATTATTTTTTATCCAATATTATCATAACTTTTAACTCCGAAGCTCACAAGTTTGTTTTTGTTTGTTTGTTTGTTTGTTGTTTTTTTGGTTTTTTTAATTCTTTCTTTTTTGGGATTTCACGTACGTCACATAACAGTTGTAAATATAATGTCACCAATAAACTATCTCATTTGGGGTAAAAAGGGAACTCTTGGGGGTAATGCTCAATCATTGTGGCCATAGAAAATTTGCTAGAATCCGTTAATTTTGGGTTAACAATAATGTTAATATAAACATTTATTATTTTAATATGTAGGTATCATATTGAAACGGTCTGTTTTTTTTTTCAAACCGTTAAACTTTTTTTAACAGTAAAATAAAAATACAAATATAAATAATACAAATAAAAAAAACGAAATGTTTTAACATCACTAGATTATATTTTGTTTTAATGCATACAAATTTTGCATTGACTATAACTCATTACTGGTAACTTCTTTTTTTTATTAAAAAACAACATTTTAAAATAATACTTTTTAAAAATAAAATCTGGGGTCAAAAGGGAATTTTTAAGGGTAATGCAGACTCATTTGGGACATATCTCATCAACTACACTCCACTAGATATATTCAAATAGGTCATGTGTACGTGTAAGCTTGGTAACATATGCCCACTGTTTAACCGGTTCCTTCCAGGAAATGCATTTGTTAAATTTGTTATCTCTGTAGATTTTTTATTTACGTACTATAAGAAGACATCTAAATCCAACCTACTTTCATTTATATTGACAAAAGTGACAATAATCTTAATCAACATGACTTGATTGTATCAAGTATCATTTTTGTCAAATTTAAAATAAATGCCTTAAAAACTGAGTTTAGAAGAAAGTTGTTTTGTGCTCCTCTTGAATTGCAATGTCGAGACTTTGATGCATTCAATAAAGTTAGTGAATACTTTTGACTAATTTTAAATGGACACATTTATTATTATATTAGAATAGCCAGAGGCGTTTGACCAAAAACCAATCTAAAAAAATAATGGAAACTTAAAACTTTTATTAGTGTATCAAATAGATTCCCCCTAACCCACAAATGGATTTTCGGTGTCGTTTTGACCTAAAATATAAACATATAATCCTATTCAGATCTTTTTAGACACGTGTCCTGTTAGAAAAACTCACCAGTGGCAGTTTCGGGGGGGGGGGGGGTAACGGAAAAAAAGATCGAAGAATCCTGCCGCGAGTGAACGAAACTGCAGCTTCATTACAAAAGCTTTGATGTCAACATCAAACGACGCAGGGTTACATTTTCCTATGTTCTCTTGTGAATTATCAAATTTGAAATTATAATTATATTTAATTTTCGTGTTTTGTTAACTTACGCCAACCGGCGTCTAATAGCCTATTGACCGGCAAAAAGAGAAGCATTGAATTTAAGGAAAAAAAGTCATTAAATACATTTTAAGTGACCAAATCTTTCATTGGAGGTTTTATTTAAAGTTACCCTTGCGATGAACCGTCACATTTCTTCAACCCCTCCCTCCCCCACGTCACGCATTGTCACAAAAGTGGGACCCTCTCCCCCCTAGGTGCGTGACGTCATTTATGGATGGCCCATTTGTTAAGAAATAGATTTAACATATGGTAAAATCATAAATATTTTGTTTATGTAAGAAAAGTTTACTAGTTTTGTAACAAATTCTGAGAGAAAGGAGTTGTCTTTAGCTTTAAGGAAACATTACAAAATTTTGAGCGTTAGATATTATCTTACCAATATGTGTCATCTATGTGGGTAGAAAGAGTAGTAAAAATGTATTTTGTATTTCTTTAAAATTTGCTTTTGTTTTTTTTAACAGCACATCTTAAGCTTAAAGCAATAGAATGTTGTATTTTATCAATGTCATCTATTATTTATCACTGAAATGACATTAATTTTACCATGACCATAATTAATTGTTAAAAAATAATTTATTAAATATATTATTTATACTTTATGTAAATATTTTGTTCAATATGAAAATAAATTTCTTACAGTGTCATCACTTATAAGTCATTAAGTTTTATATTGCTTCATAAATTTTTATATGTCCCATTTATCTGGAAAATGATTAAAAATAAGATAATTTGTCTTATCTTATCTGTTTCAAATGCTCCTTTTGTACAGAAGTTTATGGCCTCCTATGCCTACGCTTATCTATGGTTCATTTTTAGTCCTGCATTCTTACTAGTGTTTAAATTGATGATAATGTGTTAATTTTCCTGGTTTTATCAGGCAACCGATTCCATGATCAAATAGCGGACAGGACGAACAAACAAATTTGTTTTTCTTTGCATATAAATAAGAAATGTGTTTTTATCTTTATGTGTATCTTAGGGTTGTATTAAGTTATTTTTGTGTTCTATTTCTTAATTAGAATTAATTGATTTTTGTATGATTACTACTTTAATCTTACTTTTTCTATCCTCTAGTGTTTCAAGGTTTAATGAGTTACCTAATGGTGCTAATCATGTTGGTTTTGAATATTCTCCAGTAATGAATCTTGAAGCTCTTTTTATAATTTGTTCTACTTCATCAATGATTTCTTTGATTGATGGTCCCCAAGATGAGACAGCATTTTAGTTTTATTTCACTATTCCAGTTATAAACGTTTATTTTTATGAAGCCTAAGGTTTTAATAATTTTTAAAATAACTGCATTGACATGAGGATTTTGTGATAGTTTCTCATTTATTATAACTCATTAGTATTTTGCATCTTCAGTTTGGGTTTGTACTTTTCCATTAATATTTTTTTTCTTTGTTATTCCAAACAGTTAAAACTTTTCTGGTTTTAAAGACATGCTCCAGTCATTTATGTAAAATTTAGTTTACTAGTTCTGGTTTAATTGCGTTACATATTATACAATCACCAGCAAATAACTTAACTCTTGTTTCCGTTAAAATGTTGCTGGGTAAATCTTTGAAGTAAATTAAAAATAGTGAAGAACCTAAAACAGCTCCTTGTGGAATCCTGAGTTAACCTTTATTCAAGCAAATTAAGATGTATGAATTATTTCAAATTGCTTCCTCTCGAAATTGATGACTTGGATTCAGTGATGTTAAGGACATTATATTGAAAAGTAGTTAAAGTACATTAAAAGAATCAACAGTAAGAAATTAAAGCAATATTTATTTGTAACTGCTTTTTTTAAAGTGTGTTTTAAGAAACATTTTAGTTATGCAAATAGTATTTATACAAAAAGGATTTTACTTTAAGAAAAGTAAAACAAAATTAAATATGTGATGTCTTATGCTATCAATAATTCCTGTAATATTTTCTGTAATCTTTTCTAATCATAATGAAACTACTTCAATATAATGTAAACGAAATCTTCACATCTTATTGGCTATGACTTAACTTGATTTTCAAACTTGTTAAAAATTAATGTCTTTAACTGTACCTGTTGAATAAAGTTAATAATGTTAAATCGATTAATTTCTTGTTTCGAACAAATGAGTACACATTAAAACAATAGAAATGTAAAGTTTTCATTTATGTTCCTTTTGTCAACAACTAATGACATTTTTTTTGACTGATTGAAGTAATTTACTGTCTAAACCACTTATGTAGGATGAAAGTCAACAACTAATGAGATTTTTTTGGACTGATTGAAGTAATTTACTGTCTAAATCCCAAATGTAGGCTGACACGTCTATTATTTCATATTTTATAACTGTCATTCTTCTATTTAAAACTGAGTGACATCTTGATGCTACCATAGGTATTATCTGTGATTCCTAAATATGATTTTTATTGTAGACTTTGTCTGACATTTTACTATGGAAGGACTTAGACGTTCTCCCATTTGTTAAGGAAATGATTCAATGTAACATAATTAATATTGAATTAATTAACACAAAAATATAATTTAAAAACATCGTTTTAGAGTTTATCTTATACTTATATTAGTATTATTTTGGATTAATTGGTTGTGAATATACATACATATTGGTTTATCAACAGTATTTGATTTAGTTTTAATTTTATTTTACATTTATTTGTTTTAAGGCCTTAAAAATGTTTTTATGCTTATCATAAATGAAAACAAATTAATAAATTTAAAAAATGTGTCATATTTGACTCTTAAAGTTTCTTGTCTAATATGTTGGCAAGTGATGCAGCGGTCACAGGCCACGCTATAGGGGTTCCACGCATTACCCCAGCCGCCTAACTATTGTCTAGTAAGGTAACCATTCGGAGCTGGGTGACTCGGGGAGTCCTCAGGCCCCGAGAACAAATCCTCACCTTCGTGTGGATTCGAACTCGTGACCATCGGTATGACAGTTGAGAGCTCTACATCTCGACCACCACGTCCCACGTTGAGTTAGAGTTCAATGAGATAACTTGTAATGATGATTAAATAAACAGGAGATTATATAGTTTTAAGATAAATAAATTATATATTATTATATAATGTTATACATAATGGACATATTAAAAGATACTGATCATGTAAATCCATAAATCAATCGTAAACAATTTATATTATTAATATGTTATTATTTTTTTTTATCTTTCAAATTATCATAAAATAAGCGGATACATTAAGTTTCATCCAAATTCAATTTGATTACTCGTCTGAATAAATTTCATTTTTGTATGTATGTTTAATATACAAATATACATAAATACATATTTAGGTTTCTGGGGAATTGCATAAAGCTTTCTTAAATGAAACAAAACATTTTAAAAAAGTAAAAAATATTCTATAAGGAGGAAGGGCAGACGACTGCGATGATCGGTAGTTGTCCCTCATGAACGAGAAGGCTCAACCAATGTTATGACAGTAACAATGACTCAATGACCACCATTACTGACATCTAAAGTTATGACAGTAACAATGATTCTATGGCAACCATTACTGACATCTAATCTTATTACAGTAGCAATGATTCTATGGCAACCATTACTAAAGATCTAAAGTTATGAAAGTAACAATGATTCTATGACCACCATTACTGACATCTAATCTTATGACAGTAACAATGATTCTATGGCTACAAGTAATGGCATCTAATGTTTTTACAGTAACAATTATTCTAAGACAACCTGTACTGGCACATAAAGTAATGACTATATCAGTGATTAAAAGGAAGCATGTACTGACTGTGACTTGGAACAACAATAGGTTAAGATTTTTAAATGAAAAGAAAGTAATTTTTGTACAAGTTGTGCAACATTTTATTATGTTTGTCTTGTTTGGTAAACACAGTTATTTATAAAGACGAAGCAATTTCTAGCCCCGCCTCCCAGATAACATTGTAAACTATAACCCAAAAAAACTCATCTAATCAGTTGGCTGATGTTCATGTGCTTATGTAACTACAAACGGTGAACTTTTTGTCAGATTCATTAAACATGGATACAATAATAGAAGCATTTTAATCATATCAGTTGTTTTATCGTCACAAGGCATGTCAAGTGACTTCATATCATTTTAGTCCACTATTTAAGTGACTGCCATCAGGTGTTGACCATTTCAAGCTACTCAAGCCTTAATGTATGTACAACTATTTCATTTAAATCTACGCATGTAAAAACAATTCCAATATACCAGCGTATTGTGGTAACTTTAATAACTGAAGATAGAGGCACCTACACTGTGTGTTAGATCAGTGCTTCTCAAAATGATAGTCCGTGGGCCGATGCCCATCTATGACCCGGTCTTCAGAAGTTATCCATTAAAAAAGGAAAAGTTAATTATAATCTTTTATTTTATTTCATTGATACAAACCACATATACAAAGAAATATTTTAATTTATTGCTTATAAGCACAAACAATTAATTTTTAAACGTAACTACAGGTAAAATGGTGCACTTGTTCTTGAAACTAGGAAAATTCATGATAGTCCACCATAAATAAAAAAAATAAAAGCTCTCTGATAGATCATATAAACAGTATGTAAATATCGTCATTATTATTATCTTTAATATTTGTATTATGGGTTCTGACAACACAGTTATGATTGTGCTAATATCTTTCTGCTTTGAAGCTACTTGTCGTTGACCATTAATCGTGATATGAATTGATTATTTTTAAAAAAATTATTTTATAAATTACTTACTGTCTATAAAGTGTACTATTAACTGTCAACTGACATTTTTTATTCCTAGCTTGAGATCTACTGTAAACATTAACTTCCTACAATGTTTTGTAAATCAAAACTTTAGAGCTCTTACAATTTAGTTAAATAAGACACTAACAACAACATTCATCGTTACGTTGGAGTTCGGTATGGTTAACTCGATTTTAAAAATAAATAAGTAAAAAATCATCATTTTCCTTAAGTATCTAAGATAGAACGACTGTCGCAATTATTGGCCATATATAGTAAATATAATATATCCCATCAAAGACGATAGTGTTTATACATCAGCCATTATACGTCACACCATCAGCTATAGACCACCTAGACAGACCATCCAAAAGAAATCTCTACTCCACCCATACAGACCCTAACATCGAAAGCTATATACCACCCAGACATCCATTAACAAGGAGGCTCTAGACCAAGCAGACAGACCCTCACATGGATACCTCTAGACCCCTATACAGACCCTCACACGGATACCTCTAGACCCCTATACAGACCCTCACATGGATACCTCTAAATCCCCTAGACAGACCCTCACATGGATACCTCTAGACCCCCTAGACATACCCTCACTTAGACACGTCTAGACCCTTAGACAGACCCTTACATGCCAATTATGGAGAGGGAAATAAACAAAATACTGTAGCAGAGATTTTTGCCTTAAATTGGAAGCAGGTTTTCTTAGTGTATGCCCAATCCACCTCAACCGCTTCAGAAGAATCTCTTCCTCTAATGACTTCTGTTTTGTCACTTCCACAGTTCCATGTTGCTGATTGTGTTTGTCCATTGAATTCTGACACGTAAAGAATCTAAATGTAAATGGAAACAATTTTTTATAATTGTTTATAATTGAAATCAAATTAATATTTGAACCAGTTAATGAATGTATAGCTAACATTTTCTTATATATGTCTTGCTTGCTATATGCATTTATTGATAAAGACGTTAGGTAAATACGTAGTCTGTCTGGAACGTCTAGAGCTGCTCATGTGAAAGTCTGCCTGGAATGTCTAGTGCTGACGCTGTGGTGTGTATGGCTGATTTATAAACATTCTCGTTTTCGTATAAAGATTATATATTTTACGAGCAAAATACCCGTGCTTCGCAAGGGGGTAGGCACAATAATAATAACTTTATTTGGTTTTCGGTCTCAAATTCTCTTTAAAAATGAATGTTAACGCATCTGGAATTTAGGGTAGTGATTAATCAAGCCCCTTCTTAATAAAACAGCGATATGTGTGTCGAGAAAAATAAAATTAATTTAAATATTGGCCATCAATTTTAGTATTTCTGCTTTAATATAGCATCAACATTATCATCCCTGGCACTAAAGCCCATGTAGGGCCCTGGCCTGCTCCCCCACATTCTTCCATTCAGATCGTTTGATGACTTTCTTTCACCATGCTCGAACCCCCTTAGTAACGCATGCTATAAACTCTACCAGAATAACAAATGTCGTTATAGTTACAACAATCTAACCGGAAATGCTCACTTTCTTTTTACGTAAATCAAAACATGAAAACTATATGTTTCCCCGTGATTCCTTTGGTTCTTAGAAACAGCTCACTTGACACCCATTTCATTTATAGTCTAAGCATGAAATTAGTTCAAGACGGATAGGATATTTTTAGCCAGATAATATTTGTGAATATTTTGGCTTGGGTAGATTGGAAAATATGGTTTATTTGTTTTAAAGCCCATGTTCAAAATGTCGTTTCGACTCCGGTCGTTTCGCCCACGGACTGTTCGACCCCGGGCGATTCGACCCCGGACAGTTCCACCTAGGGTCTTTTCCACCCTAGGACGTTTCGACTCCGTACAATTCCCCCATTGCGTTTCTAAACTGAGGTTTTTTTTTCATTTATAATGTGTTATTTTATTACTATTATTTTTAGAATTAATTTTTGGTATATTATGAATTAGAAATTAAAGACATAATTTCAACTCCTATCCCAAACACACTTAAAAAGGACATGAGTTAAAATGGGATTTAAAGATGTATATATTTAATTTGCTTAAATAATTACACTGTAATAACAAAAAAAATATTTTTAAAAAAAAATTCGATAAGCTGAACAATGCACCTCTCAGGTGTTGGAAAATCTAGAAACTCGTGCCCTTCAATTTATTTCTTGTGTTCCTTAACACTTGAAAACATCGCTTGCAGAAATACTGATTTAAATAAGACGTACAAAGTTGTCAGTATTTTTACTGTTACTGAGGCTGACTGAGTGACAACAACATCACGCCGTGTGCCGTGTGCTGATGGAGGTTATGGGAAAGGTAAATAAGTGAGGTGGGGCAGCAGATAAAATATAGGCACCTTTAGATAGGACGATATAATCACACTGTCTATTTATTGCCCGATTGCATCGGATTGGGTTTAGGGTAGATTTATATAGGTTTTGAATCGCGCAATTATCACAATCATGAATGTACGATGAATATTGACTGGTTATACGTGTACGTAATTTTTAAAATCCTTGTAAATTAAACGTTACAAATAACTATTTCAAACTGAATTTAATTTTTAATGCGTAATAATATTATGCTGAATTATTTTTAAACAAAAATCTAAATTTTAAAAAGTATATATACAAAAAACAATTATAAATTTCTACGGTGTTGATAGAAAGGGGCCGAAACGTCCTGGGTCGAAACACCCTAGGGTAGAAACGTCCTGTGGTCGAACTGTCTGGGGTCCAATTGTCCGGAGTCGAACCGTACGGGGTCAAACTTTCCGTGGTCGAACCGACCGGTTCGAAACGACCATGGGGTCGAAACGTCCAGGGGTCGAAAGTCCTGCGGTCGAACTGGCACGGTCGAACCGTCCGGATTCTAAGTGTCCGTAATTCTTTCTACTTATATATATATTTTTAGGGATTTAATGTTGTTATTTGCCTGCATAAAGTTCACTGATTTTTTAAAAAATCATACCAGCTTGCAATATAATTTTTTCCGATAACATATTACAATAAAGAAAACAATTATGAGACGGAGAATAAAACAAATATGAGTGATTTAAAATGATAAATACTGGTTGCTATGCTAGAGGCGCAACATTTACAGACGTAGAAATAACCAAATCACACACACATACACACATAGCACCTCCCCCCCCCCCAAACTACATTTTTATCCAAAGCACGTACCATAATATTGCATTATTCTAGCAATAGGTTCTTTTTAACGTAAGCTTTTTCATTCATCTACCAATTAATCCACAACACCCATTCCTTTGCAGTTAATTCGTGACGTTTATTTAGGGCAAATTTGATTTATTTTATTGAGCTGTTTAATACTTATGTGAATGGGATGCGGTGGGTTGGGGAGACTTATTTTATAATGTCTATTTGTTTTCTAAAAAAATTACGTTGAATTGCAAGGTTTGGACTTAAAATTTTACAGTTGTGCTTTTCTTAATCTTCGCAATAAGGATAATATCAGTGGCTAAGAAATAGCGCCACTCAGGGCTCGGCAATATTATAAACTCATGACCCAAGAAATGAAGAGAACCTTTTAAAAAATTCACAAAGCTGCCCCTCTTTTTAAAAATTGCAATTCCGCTATTTAACCCCACTTTTAAAACATTGTATAAACGCTTATACACGTACCATTTTATTATTTAAAATCCCTGAGCGTTTACTTTCAATACGAATTTCCTTAATGTCAGTTTATAATGAAATTGATCCAAAACACTTACTTGTATTAAGTAAGCTACTAAGAGAAATACATCTTCCTCCTAACAAATATTTTCAATTTTGACTTGTTAAAAGCCCGTATAAAATATTCCTCCATCCGATTATATAAGTAGATGTATAAAAGCTTATATTAAAATGTCAAATTGATATATCGTCTGCAATTAAATAATTTTTTAACATTTATTTCTATAGTTATTTAACAGTTACTATAAGAAATGAGTTCGACACATCTTCGTGTGATTTTATTATTGTAAAATACCATTAAAAATTTTAGAAAGGTTCCATTTTCTGTAAACATAAAAATGCGCCAATTAGCCTCAATCTTACCCAATTACACATTATATCTATTTATTAATTCAATTTCAATAGCGACTATAAGTTCTTTTCACTGTTTATTTTCCATTGTGGCAATTCATGCGAGTCCAACTAATGCACAAGGGCTCATTTCTTCTAAAATGAAACATAAAGTAAAACGATCTCTGAAAAAACAATTGGAGATTGATAATCTCATTAGTAGTTTTTTAAGTCACATTCAATGACTTCCCGTTATTTTTTAATCAAGCGCCCATGAAGAACTAATCGGCAGAAAATTGTGTTCATAAAATTAACGGAATTTTTCATAATTTGGTGCATAATTTTACCTATACATAAACCATTACCCGATAATGTCCTTTCAATAATTAACTTCACTTTTAGCAATCTATGAAATAAATCGTTATTTCACTACTAATACGAACACACAGTCACACGTACACAGGCGCACACACACACACATATGAACACACTCGCGCAAATGCTTATTCACACACTCGGATTATCAACATAAAAAATAACAAATAAAAGTGTATCTTTATTTAACCCGAAGGCGCCATTCCCGCGAGCCTGACTTGAGGGTTTGGGGAGAGTTCTAAGTCCCACCCCCACTATTCTGGTTCTGGCCCTGGGCTGAATGCAAACGCGATTAGTCTTAGAACCCTGACAAGTTTCTACAAATCAGTCTGAAATAAACTGATTATGCGTGGATAATTTAACTTGAAAATACACAGAGGAAACATATTTAAGGCTAAATTTATTTGTTACAGTAATAAACGTTTACATTCTAATTTAATAATTATACGAGTTACAGGTTTAATGGTCCTGTCCATCAAATATAAAATTACGAATCGAAAATCTATACCAAAGATAAAGTTAGTTAAGACGCAAAGGCTAATTTTAATTGTATAAAAAAATTAATGTGACCAATTATTATCTTAAATCACATATCTTTCGGTTTTAAGTCTATTTACTGTTCAGTTTTATGTTAAAACTTGTTACTTTTTTTTTTGACACAATAAAATTGAAATTGAGGTCTTTGATATAAAGTCAAGTTGATTGCTGTGTTCAGGGTCCAAGCAAGAATTTTGAAGAAAACGAAACAAACTATTTTGATGGCCTCCTCATGTGTAATGCAAATTGTTGAATCAATACTTTGCTCGTGAGTATGGTTAAAGTTGTAGAATCGTTACAACAATACGATCCTCATGATTATGGTTAAAGTTATACCATCATTGAATCAATACGTTTCACATTAGTATGGTGTAAGCTATAGTATCATGGATCAATATGTTTTTCATTAGTATATATGGTGAAAGCTATAGCTTCATTGAATCAATACGTTTCTTATTATTATATTTTTTTAAAAGCAGTTTGTTTACTAACAATTAAGGTTCATCTGATACATGCACAAAATGTCACATCGAAAAGGATACTGAGTCCAACTAACATTATATGACTAATTTCTTGATTGATTCAACATAAAGAGTCACTTGAGATTGAGATGGTTAGAACGATTCCTTTAGGTAGTCAAGACAAGATGACATCATAATAAAATAATCACTATGGAGATGGTTAGAACGATTCCATTCCTTTAGGTAGTCAAGACAAGATGACATCATAATAAAATAATCACTATGGAGATGGTTAGAACGATTCCTTTAGGTAGTCACATGTTGTCTATTATGTAAAAATTTACTTTGTTATTATGTGTCACATGTTGTGTCTGTTCTGTAAACATTGACTTAATTATTATGTGTCATATGTTGTGTCTATTCTGTAAACTTGGCTTTGTTATGATGTGTCATATGTTGTGTCTATTCTGTAAACATTTACTTTGTTATTATGTGTCACATGTTGTGTCTATTCTGTAAACATTGACTTTGTTATTATGTGTCACATGTTGTGTCTGTTCTGTAAACATTGACTTTGTTATTATGTATCACATTTTGTGTCTATTCTCTAAACAATTACTTTGTTATTATGTGTCACATGTTGTGTCTATTCTGTAAAATTTACTTTGTTATCATGTGTCACCTGTTGTGTCTGTTCTGTAAACATTGACTTTGTTATTATGTATCACATTTTGTGTCTATTCTCTAAACAATTACTTTGTTATTATGTGTCACATGTTGTGTCTATTCTGTAAAAATTGACTTTGTTATTATGTGTCACATTTTGTGTCTATTCTGTAAACATTTACTTTGTTATTATGTGTCACATGTTGTGGTCCACTCACACAAAAGTCTTGGCAACGTCATTGACAAGTGTTTATTTTATATTGAATTCACTCGGCCAAGTTATTTTTATATCTTATGTCAAACACAGATTTGAAAGACTTATTGATTTTATTTCACAAGGTAACTTCACAGTTGACAGAATAACTTTGTAGAGAGAAATCGTATTAGTCAGGTAAGAGGCTTGTGGTAATGTGTTTAGAATTATCTGGTATTTACGCTAAATCTGTATAAATTTGTACTAATATATTTTTTTTATATTTTATATAAGAATTACAAAAACTGAAAATAATTGGTCACTAACATCATTATGCTTTTTCTGATTTTAAAATTAAAATCCGCCCATTTATTTTAACCGATGTCCATGATGTTTTAGATTTTTTCACAACTATTTACTTTCGTTGTATCATAATATTAAACAAAACACACAATTACAAGCACATAAAAGATTTATAAATACAGAAAAAAGAATTAATGTTTACTAAAATGAACTTGAGATTATCAAGATCTCCTATCGTATATTTTTTTTTAAACGGGTGAAAGGTTTGGGTCAGGCCTAAATAGATTTGTGTTAGTCTAATCACTTGATTGGTATTTGTTGTGGTGACCGCAAGCTATACAACCATTGTAACTAGTCTTTGAAGATAATAAAACGTATTATTGGATTAGGTCCAAAGTTGTTGATTTGTGTTACTGTAGTCGCCTGTTTGACATTTGTTGTGGCAACAAGTTCTATAACTCCTGTAGCTAGACACAAGAGTTATATTACGTTGTAAGACATGTGCATTTTTATATTTGGGGAAACGTATTTTAAAACAAACAAAAAATCTGGACGTATATAAATAAAGCCATCACTTCTTGGTGAATTAATGTTAATTGAATAACACTGAAATGTGTCCTTGTAAGGAGTTTTACATTGATAACAAAGTTTGATATGTGTACAAACATAGGTAAGACACTAACATGTATCCTTGTACGGAGTATTACATTAATATCAAAGTTTGATATGTGTACAAACAAACAGCTCAGTTATACATCAGGAAGTTGGTTTAACATGATATTCAAACTTACAATTCAAACTTACACAAGAAAACAACTAGAGTGTTATCTTAAAGGCTATAAATTAACTATGACATCAGGGAAAACATTTTTAAAAAAATAACTTAATAATTAAATTGTTGTTTTATCGTAATCTGAAAAAAATAATTACCACATATCTTGTCCAATGCTTTAATGATTCATACAGCATTAATTAAAGTATTAAGACATCAGTATCAATAAAAAGATAACTTTATTCAATTGTCTAAAGACAAGTGAGACCTTAATAATAATTCAGTCAGTTAATTTATCTTATTCTTAGTTGGGCAAAAAGATTTTGATCAAGCTCATATCGTTATTGATTTGTCAGTATAATAACGTGTTTAGTATTTGTTGTGACAACAAGTTCTACAACCTGTGTTGTTAGACTAGACGAAGCAGGGGCGGATTAAGACTGCACGGGGCCCCTGGCTGCAATCAAACGTCCAGCCAGCGTCCCTTAAAATATGATTGCTTACAGCTAATATAAGACTGTAACTAAATATTAATAATGAAAAAAGAAACGAACACAAAGAGATAACTGTTTAAAACGTTCGCCGGTGTGTTAAAAATTGAGTGTGAAAAGAAAAACTTTTACATTCCACCGCTAGAAATCGAACCTGACACCATTTGCATCACAAGCCTATGCCCTTTCCACACGACCAAAGGAGCTTGTCTAAATTGAGAAATTTTTAAAAATATAAACTAAAATTTATACTATATTCTCCAAGTGAGCCAAGTTTTATAGATTATTAAGACTGTCAGGTCTGAATCGCGCATTGTTAAGAAGTCGTACGAATCTTCCCGAATCGTGTTTTTTTAGACAAACTTTTTAAAATGGGAATTTAGGAATTTATAAGGATTTTGCCTAACATGGGAATTTTTTAGATTGACAATTTAAAAGAAAATAGTTGCATTCTTGGATGAAAATAAAAGAAAATAATTTGAAACATATACATTTTCAAATAAGAAATACTTTTTTTGTGTTGGTGCAGGCTCTTTGACGTCATATTTGTTTATTTTTAGCGTGTCTATGTTTTTTATTTCGGATCTAGTTTTTTCTGAGGTTTATGCTAGGTTTTTCCAAACATTGTCACTGACAGTAGACTGGAGACAGTTTACGTCAGATTAAATGTATTACTATTAAATAAATAAAATAATATAATTAGTCTGAGCCCTAATCATTACAAAATATTTGTTACATATAAAAGACCAAATCATTAATAATATGTAAACATATAACAATCTATGTAACCATGTATGATTGATTCATTATTAATAAAATTCAAAACATTCATTTTTAAATATATATTTTTATCAATCACAGACAAATTTAAATTACAAGAGTATCCAAATAACTTTTTTAAACTTCATGATGTTAAAATTTAAAAGTATAATCTATATTTTTGCTTTGTAACCAAGTTGTTAAAAAAACCTACAGATTAAATAAAAATTGAAAGTACCCTATAAAAAATTGCCTTAAAAATGCAAAAATATTTATTATTTTTTAATTTGGATGTTAAAAGTAATTAAAATGAATGCGAATGCATTTAATTGAAGTTGCCACTTTTCAGATTTTCCCCCAAATTTTTAATGCATTTCGGAATTTTTAGCCAAATTTTAGAATTTTTTTACCCCTGGCAGGGAAAATCTGGCACTTAAGACTTCGTAACTCTGGAATCGCAATCAGTTTAATAGATAATGTTTCTAAATTTATTTAATTTAATATATTTTCAAGGATTCGTGCAAACATTTGTACACTTTAGTTATAAAATATAAAAAGTTTGGGGGCCCCAAAGTGTCAGGGGCCCGTGGCTTTAGCCCGCTCAGCCCCCCCCCCTTAATCCGTGTACTTTGAAATTATGTGTCACGTGTTGTCAACAGTTGGCAAAATATTTGTTACGTCAGTGAATGTTTATTATTTTAAAGACAATATTCAAGGCTAAGTATCGGGTGGTATATTTTTCTAATATGTTTGAAAGGAATTAAACACATTATTGGATTAGGTCCAAACTATATTGATTTGTGTTACTGTAGTCACGTGATTGAGATTTGTTGTAGCAACAAGTTCTATAACTACTGTAGCTAGACACAAAAGTTGTATGGCGTTGTGACCATGTTGTTGGCACGGCTTGAATATATTCTAATGCAGTGGTTCTTAACCTTTTTGGAAGTACAGAACCCCACCAGTTTCATATGCACATTCACCGAACCCTTCATTATTAGTTGTAATATAGATGCCTTGAGTCGGGTGCTGTCTTGACCTCCCTCCGCCGAACCCCGGCGACTGACTCACCGATAGGGCTGTCAATATTGTTGAAAAATGTTGCCCGGGTACCCGTCAAAACTTTGAACGGGTACCCGGGTTACCCGTTCGAAAGTCCTCAAAATTTTCGTTAATGTGCCCGCTATTACTACCATTAGCCTTTTACTGCTTTGTTTATTGTTGAAATGCAAATTTTGATGTAATGAGTAAACGATTGTAAAATGATTACATTGAAATACTACTTTGCTATTGTAGTACAGTGGTGTAAAAACAGTGAGCAAAGGGGTGCTAAGGTTTTTTGAGCGGGGGTGGGGTATGATGACATGTCGGGTTATTTCTATTTCATAGCTGTAGCTGACAACTGTTTTAATTAACTTAACTTTTCAGGACTTGCCCCTACTTATTGGACCCATCCCCAGTATTTAATTTTGCAATACAGTAAAGATATTCAAGGATCAAATATGATTTAATAAAAAAAAAATTTAACCCTCCCCCAGAATATAGCAGGTGTTTATTTCTTTTATAGTATAGTTGGGATAGGATTGGAGACATATGTTAGTGTGGGGGGAGGGGTAGATAAAATAAATTGGCGCGTCTCAATCGCAACGATGAGCGGCGTATTTCAAAGCCAAGGTCATTTCCAGCCAATCCTAGTTATCACTCTTGTGTCCTATTTTGTGTCATACTTATTGGACCCATCCCCAGTATTTAATTTTGCACTTCAGTAAAGATATTCAATGATTCAAATATTATTTAATAAATAAAAAAATAAAAATTTGACCCCCCCCCCCCAGAATATAGCAGGTGTTTATTTCTTTTAAAGTATAGTGGGGATAGGATTGGAGACATAT
>MUZC01001341.1:179855-227946 GCA_002072015.1 Radix auricularia
GCCCTTCCTAGTTAATAGTAGTTATCGGTGGTGTGTTCTAGTTCTATTTTCCTTACTTGAACAATTCAAAGAACTAAAACCTTTTTGTTTTAAATGATTTTTGTTTGTGTTCCTGGTAAAAAAAAAGTATATCAAAATACTTTGTAGTTTGTCGGGACCGTGTTTTATTTCCCTTAAACACTTATATCTTTTTAACCATTTTCATCTTAATACGCATTTCACCGTATTTATTTAAAACGAAAAGTTTTAATTTGATAAATTATTCGCGAGCCAAAATTTGAACACAGAAGAGCCACAGTTTAAACACCGGTGGTCAAGATATTGTCGTAACATTTTCACGGGTACCCGGGAGCCATTTTACAACCCGGGTAATTTTTCGGCAACGGGTACCCGGGTCCCGGGTACCCGTTGACAGGCCTACTCACCGAACCCCTAGGGTTCGATCGAACCCACGTTAAGAACCACTGTTCTAATGTGATTAATATTAGTGCTGATGTAATCGATCACATCAAAGGCTTTGAAAACATAACATTAAAATATAAGTAAAAGGTCAGCGGCGTAGTGTGGTAATTGGCCACCTTGGGATGAACCAGGTTTTCCGTCCCCGCACTCTTGTAAAAAATATTTTCTATCTATGAAGAAAAGAAAATGTGTTTTATAGGTAATAATAAAGACAACATAAATTATTATGTTGGAAATAAATACATGAATAAATGATTTCATTTTTGAAGGTTTATGCTTATTAGCACAATCTTTAATAAATCCCTCTCCTTATTCAGCTGTACCAAGCTCAATTGTCAAATAAGCTACATTTAAGTCACTATTTGTGTATTCTTGATATATATTGCCATTATTTTTAATACATTTTTAGCGCATTTTCGAGATGTCGAAATCGCTATTGCACCCGTTTTGTCCGTCTGTCATCACCCTGATCACAGGATCCATAAGTCCTAGACCCATGATGTATATATGTTTTTTTGTATGTCCTGACCTGCCATTGGTGCATCAACACTCAGTTACTCAATCCGTTTAAAAACCCCGTTAAAACTACCAAAAAATATTTCGAATCGAGAAGTAGCACTAACTCAGGGAACGGCCGCCATTGCCGGAAGTCGAATGCACAATTCTTCATGCATTGAAGAGTGGTGTGAAAGGGTGCAAAATAATAATTTTTTTTTGTTGACGTCATTAGAATATGTGTAAAAGTTTAGAGAGTTTTACGTCATCATTTGTGGTGACTTCAATCAAGATCTCAGCGGCCCAGGGGCAATAATTGAAAACTTTTTCGAAACAAGCTTCAACATTCAACTACTTTCACCAGGATTGGCAACCACGAACTATCAAACAATAATTGAAGGAGTATTTGGGCGATTAGCTGATTACAATTTAGAAGGTTTCATTTATGAGTCCTATTTCAGTGACCACAAACCACTTGTAGTTAGATTAAAGTGAAAATTTTTAAAATTTAAAATGTAAAGAAATGACTTTTAAATTTAAAAAAATTTCAGGTATATTTATTACACAATAAAATTCATAAAAATATGTCTAAAATCTAAACACAATTACTGATAACTACATAATGCTGATATCTAACATAAGTACTTATACATAATACGAAAATGCGCTAACACGTCCTGAGTCCAAAAGGGACCAGGCTTAACATGATTTTTTTAAAAAAATAAACATCAATTAGCTGTCTTTTGAGGTGGGGGTGGGGGATTGGCCCAAAACATTTCGAAACCACGACAATCGGTACGACAGCCGTGCTCGCATGTCACTAGACAACCGCGCCTATTTGCCGTTATCAGGTGTTGTCAAAAACACTCCCATAGCGACGTCAAACAAGTAGGTTTTCTTTTAAGGTTGAATTTGATTGGTTCGTTATTTTTATGTCTTACCTCAAACACAAATTTTAAATAACTTCATTGATTTTAATCTCTATAGGAAACTACTGAAAAGTTTGTAGAATAACTTTGTACAGACAAGTCTTGTTGATAAGGTAAGAAATATTTTTTTTAAATGTTAGAATGTTATAACGTACATTTTGTTAATAGTGAATCGTTCAACGATTATTCCTTCTTAATTAATCTATTGTGGTTTTTAATAACAATTTATATTTTATTTCTTTTAAATGAATATTTCCATAGAAATGTCCTACACTCTGATACGTTGTAAATGTGATATTTGAATGTCTCTGTTGAATATCATTAACCTGGAATATGAGTCTTAAAATGTAAACAACCATTTTGTATAAATACTGAAAACTAATTACTATATTAGCGAAAAGAATGTTTTTGATCATTACAGATTTCAATAGTAGTTTAACCATAGTAAATATTAAAAGTTAAATAATTAATAAGCATATTTAGCGCATGCACTTAAATATTTACATTTAAACATCTTTATAGTCATTAATGCTGTTTTTTATGAATGTTATATAAATATAGATTCTCAAAAAAAAAAACCATTCTACAATTTCTCTTTGACTAAACCAATGTACAATGTCCCGTTAACTAAATCAATATAAGACCAACGCAATATTTTAGTCGCCTACTTATTTCAAGAGGGACAAAAAGCCTTTGATTAAGTCCATACTGATACTGATTTTAGTCAGTTTAATGACGTGTTTGGTATTTGTTGTGGCAACAAGTTCTACAACTCATGTAACTAGCTAGACACAAGAGTTAATTAACATTTATTAACTCGTTGTTGGCACAGCTTGAATAGAAATTTATTAATATTAGTATTAGAGCTGATGTAAGCAATCAGTTTGATAAACGTCGGATCATTTTCATTAAACTATTTGTTATAAGTCAGTGGAAAAGCGTTGTTATGTTTCACAAGGGGCAGAACCATGTTTTCCCAAACCACACTTCTGTAAGCATTTTTTGTTGTCTCTATATTGTAAAGAAAATGTGAATTGGCTTTAAAAAATGAAGACAATATACATGATTGTGTTATAAATAAATACATGTAAACACGATTTTATTTTTTGAAGTCTTCTGCAATTTCTCATGGCACAATCATTAACAAATTAATTTCGTTTATCACTTAAACCATGCTCAAAAACCAAAATAGCTATAGAGTCTTGGCATATTTATTACTGGTTATAATTAATTTTTTCATAAATTTATTTGTAATTAAGCATCTATTGTGTCACTGACAAGTCATAACGTCATTACTTATCTGAAGTAAATCTATATCTATCCTGACCAAGCTTTGTACACAAAAGTCAACATGTTAGTGTCAAAATATATACTTATCTTTTTTAATATATATTTATATATACATATAACTATTTTCTTTAGGCGTCGCTGTTGTATAAAATATTGATCTTGGGTAAGTCCCAAACTTTATTGATTTAAGTTACTGAAGACACGCTTTAGATATTTGTTGTGACAACAAGTTCTATAACTAATGTAGCTAGACAAAAAAGTTATATGACGTTTTGAAATGGCTGTTGGTGCGGCTTGAATAGATTTTATTGTAATTAGTTTTAGAGCTGATGTAATCTATCACTTCCAAGGTTTCGAATCCCTTTAATATTGAAATATTGGGTAATAGGTCAGTTACGTAACGTTGATATATGCTGGCTTGGTTAGAACCGGCATAGCCCTCCCATGCCTTCTTTTGAAAAAATAAGTGTGGGATCATTTTCATTAAATTACTTGGTATAATTTAGTTGCGTTGTTATATATGCCACCAGGGGGAGAAACATATTTTAACCCCCACCCCTATAAAAAGTTTTTGTTGCTTCTATGAAGAAATGAAAATATGTATTAGAAGGAATTACTAAAGACAATGTACATTATCGTGTTAGAAAAAATACTTATATAAAAGAGTTCATTTTTTAAAAGTTGTCTGCTACTTGTCATATCACAATCTTTAATAAATTAAATTTGTTAGTCATCTTAACCATGTTCAACAACCCAACAAGCAATAGAATCTTCGGGTATTTTATTACTGATCCTGTTAAATAGAATCTTCGGGTATTTTATTACTGATCCTAATAAATAATTTTCATGAATTTTATTTGTAAACAAACATTTATTCGGTATTCGGCATTCGGCATCCTTCCGTCTCGCAAGACGATGGTGCATCACCGTTGGGTTGGGTTGCATTTTCTCGAGTGGCTGTGCAGGCCTATCCTTGCCAGACCCGCTTATTTAGTTTAGCCATTGTTGCGGCTGCCTTGCCAATTCTGCTGTTTATTTCTTCTTCAATGGACAGTGTATTGGAGGCCTTGGATCCCAAGTAGGTGAAGCTGTCCACAACCTCCAAGTTTTCATTATCGATATTTATGGTAGGAGGGTTCGAGTGTCTTGGGCCATGATGTTTGTCTTTTTCAAGCTGATTTGCAGACCAAATTCTTTGCAGGCATTGGAGAAGCTTGACACGAGTTGTTGCAAATCAGATTCTGTATGTGCTGTTAGTGCCGCATCATCCGCAAATAGTAGCTCTCGAATTAGGACATCCGTCGTTTTGGTCTTGGCTTGGAGGCGGACAGTGTTGAAAAGTCCTCCATCAGCTCTGGTATGTAACCAGATTCCCTCACTGCTATCCTCGAATGCGTATCGAAGAATTACAGAGAAGAATATTGCGAAGAGTGTTGGTGCGAGTACACATCCTTGTTTAACTCCACTGCTGAAAGGGAAGGCATCTGACTTAGCTCCATCTAACTGCACTGTGCCAAGCATATTTTCATGGAACTGTCTGATGATGGCAAGTAGGTGAGGGGGACAGCCAATTTTTACCAATATTTGGAATAGCCCGTTGCGACTGACTAAGTCGAAGGCTTTTGTAAGGTCCACAAATGCAGTGTATAGTGGCATCTGCTGCTCTCTGCATTTTTCCTGGAGCTGTCGTATGGAGAACACCATGTCTATTGTAGACAGACCGGACCGGAAACCACACTGAGATTCTGGACAGACGCGGGATGCTAGGCTTTGTAAACGTGTTAGTATAACGCGGGCAAAGGTCTTTCCTACAATACTAAGGAGTGAAATGCCGCGATAGCTTCTATCAACTTTGTTTTTATATAGTGTCACTATATTTGCATCCTTTAGGTCTTGGGGGATGTAGCCCTGTTCCCAGCAGAGGGACAGAATCTCGTGCAATGGTTGGAGTAAAGCTGTCTTGCCACTCTTTAGAACCTCTAGTGGTATTCCACCATTCCCAGGCGCTTTCTCTATAAAAATATTGAAAACCATAAAGTTCTCAAGGTTTGGTATTTGATATTTCCAATAAATTTTAGATGCTTGATATGAGCAATAGGTTTCAGATGCTGTCATAAATAAAGGATTAAATATATATTTTAATATTATCTAATAATTTTAAAGAAAAATAATTATTTTCTTTGTTTACTTCTTATATTATAATTTTATAAAAATTATTATTATCGAAGTAGAATATAATGTAGTCCGATATTAGGTCTAAACGTTATTGATTTGTGGTACTGTAGTCACATGTTTGACATTTAATTTGTTGTGGCAACAAGTTCTATAACTAATGTAGTTAGACTCAAGACTAATATGACGTTGTGACGTTATTGGTGCGGCTTAAATATATTTTTTGTGATAAGTTTTAGAGCTGATGTAATCAATCACTTTAAAGTTTATGAAACCATTTCATTAAAATATTGATCAATAAGTCAGCGGCGTACCATGGGTGTACTCCGCACAGGAAAGAAACAGTTTGTCTGTCCCATACACTTATTTGTAAAAAAAAATTCTATAAAGAAAAAAACAAATTATATATAAAAATATTTTTAAAAAGTTTTAANAAAATAAAAATATTTTTAAAAAAGTTTTTAAGATACCACGTTTTGTGAACTAAAAAGAAGAAAATAAATTTTTTCTTGGGCTATGTTGGAACTTCCCTTCCCCTGGGCTGAGCCAGAACTGTTTTGTTGGATGCACATTGTGGACATTTTGTACATACACACTCTTACACACCAAAATATTTTCGAACTGAAAACGTCGGGCGCATTCGGCTGAAATTTGGTCTATTAATGCTATTACATTAAACTTTTCAGTTTCAAATTCCTCCACAGTCTATATATGATACTTCATTTAATTTCAGCCGAATGCGCCCCACGTTTTCAGTTCGAAAATATTTTGGTGTGTAAGAGTGTGTATGTACAAAATGTCCACAATGTGCATCCAACAAAACAGTTCTGGCTCAGCCCAGGGGAAGGGAAGTTCCAACATAGCCCAAGAAAAAATTTATTTTCTTCTTTTTAGTTCACAAAACGTGGTATCTTAAAAACTTTTTAAAAAATATTTTTATTTTATACTTTTTAGTTCAAATGAAAAACGTGGTGTTTTAAAAAGCTTTTATATATATATATTATTATTGCTTACTAAAATGTCTTTAAGACATGGGAAATAACTAAAAAAATGAAAATTCCCTGGTTATGTTACTTCCCTTGAAATTTTCATGTTAATGACGTCATACATCTTTATTTTTTAGTATACTTACTATAATTAAGTAGAATTGAGTACTATAATTAATGAAATATTAAATTGTCATGTGAATCAAGTATGCATGCAAAATTTCATCAAAATTGGATGATCAGAAGTGGTTCAAAAAAGGAATTCAATTTTTGCCCCGGACAGACAAGAAAGCAAACTAATAAAAACGTGGTAAAAAAGTAATTATTGTGTAGAAGTAAATACATGTATAAAATTGTTTAGGAAGTTTTATGTTTTTCTCATGGCACAATCTTTATTAGATCATATCATAAGTAAGCTGTACCATGACCAACCGTCAATAAGCTACAAATTAGTAGTGGCGTCAGTAGATTTTGAGTCACCCGGGGCGGTAGCTCATAATATAACCCCCTCATGAATTAACCCATAGAACTTTTCCGAGTTTTCCAGTAGCAAATAATGGGAACATATTTCATTTCACTTTCTGAAACATGTACAGTGATATCGTTAAGTCCTGCAGTTATTACATGAAATATATAAACATACATCTATCTTGATCATGTGACTAGTAAAACTAACTTTAGAAGTATTTGATTCACTCACTTATTTTAGTCAAATATTTTAAGTAAAGTAATAAACGACAAGTGATAAGATTGGTTTTTTAAATTTACTTCGTTAATAGTGTATTGTTGTTAAACAGCAATAAGCTCTCCTTAGAGGGCCGTACAGTCCGTCTTTAACTCCCCAACCTGTGTCAGGTACACATTCGGAGATTGGCCCAAACATTTCGAAACTATGACCTCGTTATGGCAGTCTTGTGCGCATGTCACTCGACCACCGCACCTATTGGCTGTCACTAGGTGTTGTCAACAACACTCCCTTAGCGACGTCAGTCAAGTATGTTCCATTTTCAGGTTGAACTTCATACAGAATAGGACTGCATAAAGCTTTTTTATTAAAAAAACAAATTACACAGACTATTTGTGTAAGGAAACAATAAATTAAAGCTTTATTATCAACTAATACAAATAATTTTAGACGTTTCGGCTCATGCCTTCATCAGTACAAAAACAATTACATGCACTTACATATATATTAAAATTAAAACATATTAAAGTCTATGTGATAAAATGAAAAGAAATGAAAGACAAAAATAAACACGGACATAGAATATAAGAAAAAGGAGGAAGTTGAAGTATCTAAAGTAACAGTGAAAACCACAACGGGAAAACGATTTTGCAGTCATGTAAAATTGTGGATTTGGTTAATTCCATATGGAGCCAACGTACCAAATCGTTTTATGAGTCTATTTTCCATGTGGACTCTATCATGGGTATTGGTTGCATATAAAATACCAGTAACTACAATATCCAAAATGCCATCGTGGTCAACACTGTTAAAATGTTTAGACACAGGACACTGAGCCTGTTTATTTATATTGTACAGGTGTTCTCTAAACCGATCTCCAAGACGACGACCTGTCTCACCCACATAAATTTTTTTACATCTCTTGCAAATAATTGCATAAATCACGTTGCGACTGGTGCAAGTGAATCCATCTTTTATTAAGAATTGTTCAAGAGGGAAAGAAATTTTGTTAATTTCAACCACATATGGACAAGTATTGCAACGGTTACGGTTGCAACCTTTTGTTCCAATATGTGCTTTCATTGTGGGAAGGTGACTTCTTACAAGTATGTCTCTGAGGCTTTTATCTCTCCGGAAAGCAAAAAGAGGAGGTTTTTTGAAGACCTGCTGAGTTAGAGGGTCAGCCATAAGGATTGATCGGTTTTTGAGAATCACCTGGCGGGCCTTAAAATTATGGGGATGGAAAGTTAAAACAAATTTGCATCTATCACATTGATCGTGAACAGATGATGTAAATGTGTCCTGTCTGGTCATGCCTTTAATTCTATTGACAGCTGATGTTAAGATTGTTTCCGGGTATGACCTCCTTCTAAAAAAGTCCAGCATCTCATCACTTCTTTCCAAGAAGTCTGCCTCATCACTGCAGAGTCTTTTAAGTCTTAGTAGTTGTGAAAATGGGATAGAGTTCCTACACGATTGAGGATGGGACGATGTATATAGAAGGAAACTATGGCTGTCTGTAGGCTTGTAAAAGATGGATGTTGATATTTTGTTTTCTTTTAATTTTATTTGTATGTCCAAAAAGTTAACAGTACTCCCATGAATAGTTGATGTGAATTTTATTGAAGGATGGAAGCCACCAATGAAGTCAATAAAATTTTGCAATTGCTGCATGTCCATTTTGGTTATTCCAATACAATCGTCGATGTATCTCTTGTAGTACTCTGGACAAATACCTTTGTAATTTTTATTCCATAGGTGTTCCAAATGGCCCATAAATATGCATGCATAACTTGGTCCCATTTTTGTTCCCATGGCAACTCCACTAATTTGATCAAAAAACTGTCCGTTGAACTCAAACGAGTTTAAATTTAGGACCAGCTCGGTCAATCGTAGTATGGCACTTGCTGGGAACTTAAGATTTGCCTTCTTGTTTAGAAAAAAGGAAATTGCAGAGAGGCCATCAGCATGTGGAATTGACGTGTACAATGAAGAAACGTCCATTGTAAATAGGAGGTGATCTTCATCCGGTAAAACCAAGGAATCCAGTGATTTNCCAGCAAGTGCCATACTACGATTGACCGAGCTGGTCCTAAATTTAAACTCGTTTGAGTTCAACGGACAGTTTTTTGATCAAATTAGTGGAGTTGCCATGGGAACAAAAATGGGACCAAGTTATGCATGCATATTTATGGGCCATTTGGAACACCTATGGAATAAAAATTACAAAGGTATTTGTCCAGAGTACTACAAGAGATACATCGACGATTGTATTGGAATAACCAAAATGGACATGCAGCAATTGCAAAATTTTATTGACTTCATTGGTGGCTTCCATCCTTCAATAAAATTCACATCAACTATTCATAGGAGTACTGTTAACTTTTTGGACATACAAATAAAATTAAAAGAAAACAAAATATCAACATCCATCTTTTACAAGCCTACAGACAGCCATAGTTTCCTTCTATATACATCGTCCCATCCTCAATCGTGTAGGAACTCTATCCCATTTTCACAACTACTAAGACTTAAAAGACTCTGCAGTGATGAGGCAGACTTCTTGGAAAGAAGTGATGAGATGCTGGACTTTTTTAGAAGGAGGTCATACCCGGAAACAATCTTAACATCAGCTGTCAATAGAATTAAAGGCATGACCAGACAGGACACATTTACATCATCTGTTCACGATCAATGTGATAGATGCAAATTTGTTTTAACTTTCCATCCCCATAATTTTAAGGCCCGCCAGGTGATTCTCAAAAACCGATCAATCCTTATGGCTGACCCTCTAACTCAGCAGGTCTTCAAAAAACCTCCTCTTTTTGCTTTCCGGAGAGATAAAAGCCTCAGAGACATACTTGTAAGAAGTCACCTTCCCACAATGAAAGCACATATTGGAACAAAAGGTTGCAACCGTAACCGTTGCAATACTTGTCCATATGTGGTTGAAATTAACAAAATTTCTTTCCCTCTTGAACAATTCTTAATAAAAGATGGATTCACTTGCACCAGTCGCAACGTGATTTATGCAATTATTTGCAAGAGATGTAAAGAAATTTATGTGGGTGAGACAGGTCGTCGTCTTGGAGATCGGTTTAGAGAACACCTGTACAATATAAATAAACAGGCTCAGTGTCCTGTGTCTAAACATTTTAACAGTGTTGACCACGATGGCATTTTGGATATTGTAGTTACTGGTATTTTATATGCAACCAATACCCATGATAGAGTCCACATGGAAAATAGACTCATAAAACGATTTGGTACGTTGGCTCCATATGGAATTAACCAAATCCACAATTTTACATGACTGCAAAACCGTTTTCCCGTTGTGGTTTTCACTGTTACTTTAGATACTTCAACTTCCTCCTTTTTCTTATATTCTATGTCCGTGTTTATTTTTGTCTTTCATTTCTTTTCATTTTATCACATAGACTTTAATATGTTTTAATTTTAATATATATGTAAGTACATGTAATTGTTTTTGTACTGATGAAGGCATGAGCCGAAACGTCTACCATTATTTGTATTAGTTGATAATAAAGCTTTAATTTATTGTTTCCTTACACAAATAGTCTGTGTAATTTGTTTTTTCAGGTTGAACTTGATTGGTTAGTTTCTTGTATGTCTGATCTCAAACATAAACTTTAAATAACTTCATTGATTTTAATCTCTGTAGGCAACAACTGAATACTTTGTAGAATAACTTTGTACAGACAAGCCTTGATAAGGTAAGAAATATTTTTCTCAAAAGGTGTGAATGTTATAACGTACATTTATTGCATACTTTTATTTTGTTTTGTGTTTGTTTCTTACATTTGATCAGCGACATTAAACTTGTTGTATAAATTAGGGCTGCGGAAATTATCGATTAATTTCGCGATTAATCTGTAAAAATTGTTATCGATTAAAATTATTTTAATCGATAAAATAGCGATTAAAACAAAGGAAAACTTTGCAATGATAACACCGATTTATCAATGAATATTCAATTAATAATAATTTTTAAAAAATAGTTGATTGTTTACCTACAAAATTCCTTATTTAAAAAAATAAAGATTTGTAAAGTGTAAACTTTAATAAAAGCTGTTTTATAAGGAAAATGATATAAACAATTCTACTTAATTAACAATGAAAAATTCAAATTCATTGACATTATATTAAACTACTTATATCAATATAAAAAAAAATATGAATTGTCTTTTTTCTACATCCCTTGAAATTTTTAGTTTAATGACGTCATACATCTTATTTTTTGCTTTAATCAAAATTATCAATTAATTATTCGGTAATTTTTCAAAAGTTAGCGATTTTATTTAAATTAATCGATAACTGCCCTAGTATAAATCTATACATACGCTTGTGTACCAATAAATATCTATTTAAAAGCTTAATATGTTTTAAATATATACTTTAATAATCCACATAATTTTGTTTATTAAAATTAAATTACGTAAATTAATTAAACTGACGCTAATTGTGTTTAGATGTTGTACCAGCAATTGGCTTTTCTTAGATTATTGTATTGTACAGAACTTAGTTCTAAAGATTTAGATAATTTAAAGATGACTTAAGTTCACTTTATGTAAACTGAACTAATACAGTATTATATTAATTTCCACTTTTTTCTATTGACACTTTAATGAATATTTGTAAAATGATTTTAGTATCTTTAAGTGGGAATGAAACTTAGTCTTGCATTAGATTCAAACTTTATTAAATTGTGTTGCTGAGTAAACGAGTTGTTCTGTTTATTTATTGGGAGTGTCCATATTGTTTATGTTAGTTATTTGACAAAATATAGAAAATTTTACCCTTAGACATACATGTTTTTGTTAATAATAAATGATCAGTCAATTATTTCTTCGTAATAAATCTCTTGTAGTTTTTAATAACAAACTATACTTTATTTCTTTTCAATGATTGTTTCCATAGAAAAGACCCTAACTGTAATACATTACAAACGAAACATTTGAATACCTTTGTTGAATATAATTAAATTAGAGTATGAGCCTTGAAATATAAACAACCATTGTGTTAAAATACTGAAAAATTTTTTATTACATTAGAGAAAAGAATGTTTTTGACAAGTACATATTTTAATTGTAGTTTTACCGTATTCATTTTTTAAAGTTAAACACTGTATAAGCATTTTCAACGAAAATGGTCACATAATTATATTTATGATTCTATTAAAAAGGTGATCTACTATGTCCCGTTGACTAAATCAATATCAGTCGAATGCAATACTTTAGGCGCCTACTTATTTCAAGAGAGACAAAAATCTTTTGATCAAGTCCATACTTTTATTGGTTTGTTTTAGTGTAATGACGTGTTTGGTATTTGTTGTGACAACAAGTTCTACAACCTGTGTTTTTACACTAGACGACATGTTAAATGTACTTTGATATTATGTGTCAAATGTTGTCAACAGTTGCCGACATATTTTCTAAGTCAGTGAATGTTGCTTTTTAGAATGAATTTCATTTGCTAAGTATCGGCCATGTAGAGATCTTTAATACGTTAGAAGAGAATAAAACGTATTATTGGATTAGGTCGAAACGTTATTGATTTGTGTTACTGTAGACGCCTGTTTCACATTTATACGACATTGTGAAAACGTTTTTGGCACGGCTTGAATAGATTTTATTGATATTAGTATTGGAGCTGATCAAATCAATTACATAAAACACCCCGAATCATTTACATTAACTATGGTTTAACAATCAGCGGCGTAGCGTTGTAATGTGCCGAGAGAGACATAAACCAGCTTTGCCGTTCCACACCCCTCTAAGCATTTTTTGTAGTTCCATATAAACGAAATTAAAAAGGTATTAGAAGGTAAAAATAAAGACAATATACATGATTTTGTTAGAAACAAAAGCATAAATAAAAAATTGCATTAAAAAAAAAATGTTTATTCTTTTTGTCATTGTCCAATCTGCAATAAATCAATGACGTAAGTCAGATATATCAGTAGTTCTCAATATGTGATCTATTCAAGAAAGCAACTCTTCCAGTTTTCTAGACTTATGTCATGGCCAATGTCCTGAGATATATATCAAAACAATTAAATCCTTATTGTCAACTCCGACATCTTGTCTGTGTGAAGCAAGGTTTTCTGCAGTTACAGCAATGAAGACAAAATACGAAATAAATGGACTAAAGCCGCACACTTCGGGTATCATTGCCTCCCATTAACTCCAGATGGAACCATCTCGTTCCAGATACAATGGACAAAAGCAGCACACTTCGGGTATCATTGCCTCCCATTAACTCCAGATGGAACCATTTCATTCCAGAGAAACAAGTTCGGGGTTCTCACTGATTTCACATTCTAGTAAAAATTAAAATATTAGGCAATGAAAAATTCATTTCTTTGTGTAACTGTATTTTACCCCACCCTCTCTCTGCCTTCCTATTTAAATTCGCCCTGTCATCTCTCAGTTTCACTTTTTTGGATACTTTGGATTTCACCGCAGCTAAGTTCCTTCATTTTTTTATTTCTACTTGTGTATTGTTTGTTCGTTGATAAAGGCTCTTTGTCGAAACGTTCGCTGTTTTGTTACGTCCGGTCAGGCTAACCCTTACCTTGTTTACGTCTGTTCCATTTAAACCTATAGTGACACACAGAAACACACACATACATATTCACACATACAGACAGAAAACCTATAGAATAAATAAATCATAAAAACAAACATACATTAGCAGGTAAAATGTGTACAAATTTTTTTTGCATTTTTAATATTTTTATAATATATATTATAAAAATATTATTAAATTTTAATCAAATTTTAATCAATCAGATTAATTTTAATTAATAAAATTTATATTGTATACTCAATTAATTATTTGTTAATTTCCACAGTCCTTGTTATAATATTAAATCTTATTATAACATACAATTAAATAACAATCTAAGTTGAAATGCTTAAAAATATATTCCCCATTTAAATGTCAAGTTTATTTTCTCTAACAGATATAAGAAAGTAATCAATTATTTACCTTAAAAGATCAAGAATTATGGAGGTAAGTATCATATGTAAATAAAATGTTATATGATGTTTTTAAACATATTTTAAAATTTTGTGAACGCTTAATATTAAAATAAACAAAATTATGTTCAATACAGTTATATATATTTGAACATTTTTTTTTTATTAATACTGACAGCATTTGTTACAAATTAATATTGATGTGATAAAGAGGAAGATAATTAAGTGACTTTGTTTGTATAACTAATTATGTTTTGTGTGTGAAATAGAAATATGATTATCTACTATTAACTACTAATTATGTTATTATAAATATGTCATAAAAGGTCAGTTTGATACAATATAACATTCTATTTGTGTCACTTTAGTTGTGTTGTTAAGAAAATAAACAGTGCAAACTTTAAAGAAATATATATTTTTTTTTAGATTTACATTTTTTTTACATACATAGAAGGTAAATATAGTTCAGATAATTTCCAAGGCTCAGAATGTTAAAGCAATTTTTTAATGCTAAAAACTAGGGCTGCGGAAATTACCGATTAATTTCTCGATTAATCGGTAAATTATTTTATCGATTAAAATTATTTTAATCGATAAAATAGTGATTAAAAATATTTTTAAAATGTGTTTTTTTTTAAATTCGATTTATTAATAAATAATTAATAATAGTTTTTATTTATTATATTATTTTTTACATACAAACTTCTCGGTTTAGGGAGGTCATAACGGGTATACTTTACAATAACCTGTTTTATAAGGACAATGATATAAAAAGAACATAGTCTTGAACTATTTAACAATAACAAATTTTAAATTCATTGTCATTGACATCATATTGAACTACTTAATTTTAAATATATATCGCAACAGTAGTACGTGTTTTAAATTTAATTAAATTAAATACTTAGGTTATAAGTATTTTAAATAATGCAATAAAAGGGCACAAAATATGAATGATAAAAAATAGTGAAAAAAAGAGATTATGAGGTCTTAGAAAAAAAATCATAGCTTTCGAACCACTGGGATAAAAAGCTGATCTTTATGTTTTTACTAATCATCAAACAATTTCTATGACTCTTATATTTATAAAATTAATTTGAAATTTTCATTCAAGTACTTCAACTTTAATACGTTATTTAACTTCTTTTCAGTGCTAACTGATTAAAAAAAAACTTAATGGCAATACTAATTGCATGTTTTTATTGCTTCCCTTGAAATTTTCAGTTTAATGACGTCATACATCTTTATTTTTAGCTTAACAAAATTATCGATTAATTAATCGGTAATTTTTCAAAAGTTAACGATTAAATTTAATTTAATCGATAACAGCCCTACTAAAAACCATTTCCATTATATTGAGATGTGTTATAAAACTAGTCAAGTCTAATTACATAAACAATATATCACTAATTTTACATTATTTTTAAAAGAAGCTATACAATAATTGTCAGTAGGAAAGAGAGCCACACACACACACACACACACACACACACACACACACACACAAAAAAATCAATTAAAATAATAATAATAATATCAAGTTTCCCAGTATGGGTTATGCCCTATACTTTATATAAATATAATGTAATATATATTGTCTACATTATAACAATGGTAATTGTATAAACTTAAATTTTAACCTAAATTGTTTAACTTGAAAGTTTCATTTCATTAATTATTGTTTTTATTTTAAACGTAACTCTGTCAAAGAATTTCCCCACTCCACGGTAAATTAAACCATAGTTAATGATATCTTATAGCAGTATTGTATACCGTGTAGATATTACTTTTAACGAATGCAAAATAGTATCATACTTAGTAAATTTAGCAATTTTTTTATAATTAATTTTTAAAAAAAATACTTTTAATTTCGATCCAATAAACCTGTGTGACTGTGTGTCAACTAACCATTATTCGTGTCGTGTATCCATAGTTACAAATTAATAATAGTTGGAATCAAATAAAAATTTAAGACAATAATTAATTAAAGATTTAATGAAAAAAATTAATAATGGCAATTTTAAAATCTTTTCCATATTATATTTCAAAATATATTAATAATAGTAAATATATAGATAAATTTGTAAGAATTATTCTAGTTCTAGTTTATTATTATTTTTTATGTTTAAGTCCGCTATTTTTTCCTGTTGCTTTTTTTAAAATTTAAAAATACTTTGAGATGACATAAATTCTTAAATCAAATACTTGTTCGACTACTCCTACTAATTTTTAAGTAATCATAAGTCGAAATACGTAAATAAATTTATTGAATAATTATTGCAGACGACGGACGAGTCTCTTGATCATTTCAAGGAAGATGTTCACAAGCTGACATCAGCTTGAAACTCTTTAGACCGTATATTATAATATAACTTTAAACAAAAATTAACTTTACATTTTCACTGTGGTATTGTCAAACTATGTTAACCTTAATTTTTTAAAAATCACTTATTAGCGTATTTGTACAAAATAATAAGATTACACTTTTGACTTTACCGTTTCAGCTACTCACTGCTACCCTTCTACTAAAGTTTGTTATTTAAAACAAGTAAAGCAACATTTAATGACACATCAGTTACCTCTTGCGCCTGAGTACTCATATTGTCATTATTAATTTCATCAAATTTGAACAAGAATCTATTAACTGAAGTTAATTATTTTTTTAACAATTAATTGCTATTTAATAAATTTAATTTTTCTCTTGTCAGAATTCCCAAGCTAAATCCGGCCTGGTAACAGAAAATCTCAATGTGTTACAAAACAATGGTAAAATATTGCTACACATATTTTTTATTTTATTTATTCCTTTATTAATTTTAAAAATATTTGTTTTGTATTGTTATTTTATTTTATTTTTTTTAAATAGCAGAAAATCCTTACAATTTTCTTAGAAAGAGATACACATATATATACATAGCTTAAAGGAGAACGAGGGAGGACGAGATAGAGATGGTGGATGAGATAGTGAGGGAAGACGAGATAAAAAGGGAGGACGAGATAGAGAGGGAGGACGAGATAGAGAGGGAGGACGAGATAGAGAGGGAGGACGAGATAGAGAATGGCGAGATAGAGAGGGAGGACGAGATAGAGAAGGGCGAGATAGAGAGGGAGGACCGGAAAGAGAGGGAGGACGAGATAGAGAGAGAAGACGAGATAGATGGGGATGACGAGATAGAGAGGGAAGACGAGATAGAGATGGGGACGAGATAGAGAGGGAAGACGAGATAGATGGGGATGACGAGATAAAGAGGGAAGACGAGATAGAGAGGGGGACGAGATAGAGAGAGAAGACGAGATAGATGGGGATGACGAGATAGAGAGGGAAGACGAGATAGAGAGGGGGACGAGATAGAGAGAGAAGACGAGATAGAGAGGGGGACGAGATAGAGAGGGAAGACGAGATAGATGGGGATGACGAGATAGAGAGGGAAGACGAGATAGATGGGGATGACGAGATAGAGAGGGAAGACGAGATAGAGAGGGGGACGAGATAGAGAGGGAAGACGAGATAGATGGGGATGACGAGATAGAGAGGGAGGACGAGAGCAAGTGTCAGAGAGAGAGAGAATTATGTTTTAACATTGAGCATTGAACACAGAGAGAGAGAGAGAGAAAGAGAGTCAAAGAAAGAGAATGACAGAGAGAGAGATCGTCACAAACAGATATTATGTGTGTGATATGAAGAGACTTATATAGTGAAAGAGATATCAATAGAGGGAGACAGACGGAGTGGAAAAGTGAAAAAGAGAGAAAGTTAGACAGAAATATTTAGAAAACAAGCAGCAAGTATATTAATTGTATTATTATATTCAATAACTATCCTATTCAGAATATTGCCAAGATCACATCCAAAGTGAAATTGACATACATGACAGACTACCAGATGTCAAAGATGTCGGGTTTGATGAGAAAGAAAAATCAAGTCATTTCTCAGGTAATATTAAGTTGATATACTTTTGTCTTATGTAAAACTTATAATGAATACGTATATTTAATAGTTTAACTATTCCCAGCTTATTGAAATAGAGAGAGAGAGAGAGAGAGAGAAAGAGAAATGTGTGAGAAAGACATGAATCATTTTAATGGTGTGTTATTATAAGATATTTAATTTTATAAAATTATCTCACAGAACAAAGCCAATTAGAAAATGACACAGATGACAGCCAGGAAGATGACACAGATGACATCCTGGAAGATGACACAGATGACAGCCAGGAAGATGACACAGATGACAGCCAGGAAGATGGCACAGATGACAGTAAGGAAGATGGCAGAGATGACAGTAAGGAAGATGACACATATGACAGCCAGGAAGATGACTCAGATGACATCCAGGAATATGACACAGATGACAGCTTGTTTGGTGACCCAAATGACAGATGCAACAAGAAGGATCTATCAAACACATTCTGTGGTAAATCTATTTTTAAATAATTATTGTTACATTACAACAAAAAACAGTTTAATTTAAACGACTTTCATTGTTGTTTCCAAGATTCTGCAATGAAAAAGTTTTAATATATTAGTTCTTACACAAAACAATTTTACGACAAAGAAATATTGTCCCTTAATTCATCTTGGACAATAATATTTGATTCTATTGAGATGAAAGTATAGACTTAATAAAATATATTTCAATAGAAAAGAGACATATGAAATAAAATGTACTTTGTTTGATGACCTTGTCAGGTACACATGACACCCTGGTGTCAGAAGGAGGAGAAGCAGATCTACACAAACATCTTGTTGAATGTAAGAATAATCCAGGTCACAAACAGTTTGTACCTGTCAAAGATTTTAACATCAATCACCTGCCTAAAGGTTACCGTAACAAAAACCTAGTTAAGTACATCAAAGCTACAGCTTACCTAACTGTCAGGGTAGCTGTTAAAATGACCAGTACAGAAAGACCAGAGTTTTGGCCAAACACCAAACAACCATATCCATTTTATGACATGAGAGGAAGTGACGTCATGAGACTAGGGACTGGGATGGTGATGTATGTAAACACGAACAAATACAAGAAGGGAACTTGTCCATGTCACAAGTGTGAACACTCGGACACACCCAGCAAAGTGTGGGGGAAGGTAACGATGTACTCGGCCAGACACGTGGTGTTTGATGACCTTGAGGCGAGACACACCACGTGTAGATTGTTCTTTGATAGACAAGATAGTCCACTGGTCACTCTTGATGGCTGGACGATGTGGACGGCAGACGTTGTGGAAGACTGGTGTGAGTTGGGATGTGTGACATGTGACGAAGATTTACTGGAAAAACTGGTCGACATTAGGGGGCACTGGCGTAATCTATGTAAGGAAGTAAAGCAGAAATACAAGAGACGTGGAGACAAGTTGACATTGATAGTATCACATCCACATGGATGTCCGAAACAGATCTCTGTAGGACACTGGGTAGACAGGTACAAGGTTAGTCATGGTTGGTCCAAGTACACGTACACAACATGTACATGTCCTGGCAGTAGTGGGGCTTATGTCCACCAACTGGGGTATAATGTTGGCTTGTTGTCTTACCCCCATGTCCACAGTGGGGTCAACTCTTAGGGAGAAATTTGTGTGGTGCTGGTTGGGACAGGAAGCTAAATATGTAAACTATGTTATAATATTTTATATACTTTATACAAACTTGTATCAACTGTTGATTGTTGTAAGAGACGACCCCCTCTACCACGCCCAATGAGTACATCAGCACCACGCCCCATGAGCGCCCCCACCACAAGTGTCGGCACCCTGCCTCCAACATTCCTATCTCATGAACTTATAAAATATTAGGATACATATTTTATTTTTTATATATTTATCTGATACAAACTGTTATCAAATTATTATTATTGTAATAAAGAACGACATCTGCCACGGTCATGTGCGCCCCCCCCACCACACCAGTTTCTACACCCTCAACAACAATGTCGGCACCGTTACCCTTAATTAACCCATTTTATGTAATTAGAATATATAAATATTAAAATTTTTTGTTACAAATTTATTTTTTAAGAACTTTTATCACATTTGAATGAATGTATAAGACAACACAGTTTATCACGCCCCATATACGCCCACAGTACCCCATCTTTCTTGTTTTTAGTACATATTAACATACATTTATAGATTTATTTTTTTAATTAACAAAAACTCTTTTACTATTTAGAAAAATTGTGTCAACTTTTGTTTATTTTAATTGATGACATCCATTTTTAACGCCCCATGTTCTCTCCCAACCAAATTGTAGCGCCCTTACCTCCAAATATTCCTTCTAATGTGTTGATAATGGTCTATTTCGTATTCACTTTTTTCATTACAGTAAGTTCTCATTAAAACTGGCACTTTATAACCTTAATCATGTTTTTAAATTTGTATTAGACACAATTATCATCACCAACAACACGCCTTTTGTACACTCTCACCTTCCAAAAACAAACATGTAACATCTTGTATTAGTAGTAGAATTTAGTTTAATATTTTGTTTACCTATTGTTTATAATTAAACATTTGCTGAATTTTTAAGTAACTTGTTGTTTAAATTTCTTAAACTTATTATATACATTATTTTTTTAACGTTTTTTTTTCTTTAATACCATTTAAGAACATGTGTGTCTTGTTTTATTATACTTAATAAACAAATAGAAATTAATTGTTTGACTTTTGCATATTATTATTGTTTGTGTCTTTTTAATGTTTAGTGATATATGAATTTACCTGCACGGGCACGGGACATGTTTGTTGATGTGACAACATGTGGGTGGTATGGTTATGTATGGATTTGGGGTGTGGTCATACATGGGTTTCGGGTGAGGTCATATGTGGGATTGTGATGTGTTCATATGTGGGTTTGGAGTGTGGTCATATGTGGGTTTGGGGTGAGGTCATATGTGGGTTGGGGGTGTGGTCTTATGTGGGTTTGGGGTGTGAATAAATGAAGTGTATTGGAACATGCTGATGATATATCAATACGAGTTGAACCAGTTTGTTCGATAAATCAGTGTTGACAAACCTGGGCTGTGATTGCTTCAGTGTGGTATATTTAAACAAATGAATCTTCTTATATCATCGATGAATGTGATATCATATGGGTGAACTTATAAATGTGATGTCTTAGTGCGGTTATAGAAAAACATAAGTCTTAATCCTAGTGGTCAGTAATATTAAATTATGTGGATAAATATAAAAGTGTGTAACTCTATTTGTTGTTTAATATTGAGGCTAATGGATACCAAACTTTATTATTGAAATAAAAAACGTTATATGTGTTTAAAGCCGCAAATGTGAGAAGTAAAAATACAAAACAAGTTTACATGTACATCTGTAACCACAGACTAAAGTCGGTACAAAAAGTCTTATATAATAAAGTCTATCACTACACTGATCTGATGAACTTTTTAAAAACGTTTTAACATTAAACTAATGCTACCAAAAGAAGGCTTTTCTTTATAAATTTATTTATGCTATGAGTAACAAGTGTCGATAAGATACAAACAAAAACTTAATTCAAATATAACATACGTGGTGCTTACACTTCTCAAGCAATAATTAGTGTCTGTAGTTTTAACATTAAATGTAACAGTTATCTTGCTTACATCTAACTAGTATCACAAAATTGTGAAACTCCAGTTAAAAAACTCTATTGTAAGTCGTATTATAAATTTACATTTATCTCAACAAATCGATCAACGTTAACAATGTCGTACGTTATAACAATCTCTTTCTAAAACATGCACAAAAGTAACACCATAATGTTATCACTAACTTAAAAAAAGGAGGATAGAAAACAATGTGGAAAGTAGTTGTTGCGTACCGGATTCTGGATACTATCTTAAGAAAGACAGACTTTTGTCGAATAGAAGATGTTCTTTATTGAACTATAAATACACGTAAAATCCTTCCTACAGCCATCGAGACATCACAGTATACAGGCCTACAGGATCACAGTCTTTACAGCGTTCGAGACCTCACAGCACAGGCATACAGGCTCGCAGCCTTCCAGTGTTCGAGCAAACCTCGATAACACCATCCGTCAACGACACAGCCCTGGCCGAACGTCCGCACACTGACGTTACAAGTCTCTCGTATCTTCTCTCCTCTCGTCTCTCACTACACAGACCCACACTATATATAGCCCTTGCGCGCACTGTCAAGTCATTGCCTGACCTTCCTCAAGTCAGTCTCTGAACACCGTTCAAAACATTCTCACAGCAACTCACACAACTCATTGCCAGTGATTCTCATACGACAACTCACAACACTGATTGACAACTCAGTAACAACTCAGAACCATTCATTGACAGTGATTCCCATACCTTGACAGTAGTAACAATACATGAGACGTAAAATATTCAAATTAGGAAATAAAACACATGCACATTTTAATATAACACTTTGATAGATATAAGGATGAAAATTACTTTCCTGTTTAAAGTGACAGAAATAAACAAACTGATACAATTTCTCGCTCTTCCCTTCTTGCATGACTCGAATAAAAACTAGGGCTGTTAGCGATTAAATTAAATTTAATCGTTGACTTTTGAAAAAGTACCGATTAATTAATCGATAATTTTGTTAAAGCTAGAAATAAAGACAATGAAGTCATTAAATTGAAAATTATAAGTGAAGTAATAAAAACAGGAAATTGATATTTTTTAAAGTTATTTTAAAATATAGTTATCAATGAAAGTATGTTAAATAAAGTATTTACAAATTAATTTTATAAATATCATCTTTTATCCCAAGTGGTTCAAAATGTATAATTTTTTTTTCTAAGAATTCATTACAACTTATTTCTTTTTTAATATTATTCCTTCACATTTTGTGCCCATTTTATGGCATTTTTTAACATGCCCATAACTTAAGTATTTAAATTAATTGAACTTAAAGATATAATATTGTAAGGAGATATATTTAAATATAAGTACTTCAATTTAATGTCTATGAATTGAACCTTTGTTATTCTTAAATAATTAAAAACAATGTTTTTGTTTATATCATTGTCATTGCCTTATAAAACTGGTTATCTTAAAGTTTATTAAAGTTTACACATTCCAACTTTTTTTTAACGGAAAAGTTTATATGTTAAAAAAAACAACTAAAAAACACACAAAAATCCCACAAAAACTTTTACTAATTATTTATTAATAATTCGAAAAAAATAAAAGAAAATATTTCTTTCAATTTAATAACTATTTTATCGATTAATATAATATTAATCGATAAAATAATTTACCGATTAATCGAGATATTAATCGGTAATTTCCGCAGCCCTTATATAAACTATGAAAACCAAATAAGTTCACAAAATTCAAACTTTTTATAAAATGCAATTTTAAACACAAAATGATGTTAGCGTATTGCATAAGTCCTAAAAATATCAACATCTCTCCCGTGATTTTTCTGTTCACATCAAGTCCATCTCTCTTATCGGATTCTTCTTTTATATTTTATATTTCCTCATCTCAGTGTATATGTTAGGTGTTTTACTAGTCTCATGCATCTTATGTAGATTATATGATGGTGGTGGTCCTGGTGGATATGATGGACGTCTGCCTAAGAGCTTCAAGATTCTTAGTTGATTTGCTTGGCTACATACATTCCTATGTATAAGTTATTGAGAGCCTAAGAGCTTCAAGATTCTTAGTTGATTTGCTTGGCTACATACATTCCTATGTATAAGTTATTGATAGCAGCACATTACTTCATCGAATTTAAAACATCAATGTTTATGATTGAAACAATAAAAAAGTTTGGACTTTATTTTTTATTTTGACTGAAAACAAAAATAAACGAGACAATTAATTTATAACGATTAATCTCAGTTAAGTTACAGTAATCACACATTGCCCAGAGGCCAGATTTGGACACGAATGAGAGTTGAAAAATTTAATTTAAAACGACGACAAGCAAAGAAACTTTTGAACCTCACAAAAATTTGAGTGAGTTCGCGTTCCTCCAATCACTATTAAAGAACATACCTTAAATATTATAACAACATTTCTGGTAAATGTAACATGATTTTTCTTTCTAAACCAATATTTTTTCAGACAAAAGTAAATCAAGGTAATTGGTGTTAAAATGAAAGAACAACAAAAAATTATTTTAAAATATTTTATATTGCACCCCAAACACAAATTTCGTTCACGCTTTTAGAGTAAGAATCGGTGCAGAGTTATGAGAATAACTGGTCAAAAATGTTGGTGTCAAGATATGAGATTCACTGGTCACAAATTTTGGTGTTAAGGTATGATAATCACTGGGGGAAAATTTCAGTTTCAGGTTATGAGAATCACTGGTCATAAATGTTTGTGTCAAGGTATGAGAACCACTGTTGACAGATGTGATGACATTTATTGTGAACTCTGCTCATATAATGACGTGAAGGCAGTTCACCGGCACAGATAACAGTTAGGAGTTTTAGTTACTCAATAAAAGTTCATAAGGACAGACAGCCTATATATTGTATAGTGTGGTTACATGTGGGTTAAGATGTTTGCCGAGTTCAATATTGTGGACTGTGGGAATATGCTGATAATATGTCTATTGGCCGTTGAACCAGTTTGTTTGGTACATCAGTGTTAACACACCTGTACTGTGTTGAATGGGTTATTTTAACAAATGTACTTTCTTGTATCATCGGTGAAAGGGATGTATCAAAATTACTACGCCATATAAACGTAAGTATAGAAAAGATAGATATGAATTAATGTGTTTATCAATTTTACTCATGTATTGATCATGTGATCAACGTCAATTTTGAGCCCCGGTATGTGGTTTAATGTTGATGTCTTTTGTTCTTTCTAATTCTCCATTACCCAGGAAGTGGCGGCTGGATAGCGAAGTCAATAGTGCGCTCGCCCACGAAAAGCCAACATAAATATGATGTGCAATGACTAACGCCTAGAAAGCCCTCCACTGACCTGGAGAGGGATGGGCGTCGCCAGTGTCTATTAAGCCCGAAAATATCCTAATGGAAACATTAGAATTCTCTACGACCTCGATAAAAGAAGGTTATGGAACTTTTTTTTTTAAATAAATTTTTTTTAAAAAATTTTAAAAAAACAAACATACTCATGTGAGTTGTAAACAAAATAAGGGGTAGGACTTCAATCAGGCTTATACAAAATTCAATTGAAAAGACGTAAACAAGGTAAGGGTTAGCCTGACCGGACGTAACAAAACAGCGAACGTTTCGGCAAGGAACCTTTATCAACGAACGTACAAGACACAAACAAAACTATAAAAAAAATAAAAAATCATGTTAAGCCTGGTACCTATTGGAATTCAGGACGTGTTAGCGCATTTTCGTATTATGTATCAGTACTTATGTTAGATATCAGAATTATGTAGTTATCAGTAATTGTATTTAGATTTTAGACATATTTTTATGAATTTTCTTGTGTAATGTATATACCTGACATTTTTTTAATTTAAAAGTTATTTCTGTACATTAAAAAAAAATTATTTTCTCTTTAATCCAACTGCAAGTCACCACAAATGATGACGTAAAACTCTCTAAACTTTTACACATATTCTAATGACATCAACTAAAAAAAAAACAACTAATTATTTTGCACCCTTTCGCACGACTCTTCAATGCTTGAGGAATTGTGCATTCGACTTCCGGCAATGGCGGCCGTTCACTGTGCTAGTGTTACCTCTCGATTCGAAATATTTTTTGGTAGTTTTAACGGGATTTTTAAACGGATCGAGTAACTGAGTGTTGATGCACAAATGGCAGGTCAGGACATACAAAAAACATATATACATCATGAGTCTAGGACTTATGGATGCTGTGATCAAGAGTGATGACAGACGGACGGACAAAGCGGGTGCAATAGCGATTTCGACATCTCGAAAATGCGCTAAAAATGAAAAATGAAGGAACTTAGCTGCGGTGCAATCCAAAGTATCCAAAAAAAGTGAAACTGAGAGATTACAGAGCGAATTTATATAGGAAAGCAGGGAGTGGGCGAGGCAACCGCCTAGGTGGTCAAAGAAAAGACAATATTCATCCCATGTGGTGCGATTGTACCGTGCCTTTGTATTAATCTGTTTTCAATCTGGACTCTCGAGGGTCACGACAATGTGGGCTCTTGAGCCAATAATTTCAGTCTTTCCGTACATGATTCATATAAAATAAGTGTAAGCGTTGGCTACTGTTTAAAAAATTGGATATTAACCAACATGTGTATAAATAAACTTTGTGGCTCATATTGAAATATGTATTTTTCTTGCATAATTGGTTATAGAATATGACACTCTTTCGTCTCTTTAATTTTTTAATATATTTACTGAGATGGTTAAATCGCACGACGGGTCTGCTGGAATGAAAGAAAACAATGGTGTGTCTGTATTTTCGAAATAGGCTCAACAGGGACCTTGAAATAAATTAAAGAGAATTTTTTTTTCTATTTTCATATAATCAAGATATTGCCTTATATAAAAAAAACACATTCAATAAGCTGAAAATTTAGGGGAAATAACTAAGGAGTTAGGCGAAATGCCTCATCTTTCCTGCCTTTTTAAGTTTTCAATTAAGTGATCATTATAACCCCCATAGCCCTATTTATGAGTTAGAATATCAAATATTTTCAGCTTAGTATTAATCCATTTTAATATGGAATTATACATTATCTATTTATTCACATTTAAATAATAACATTTTTCAACTATTGGACACGCTTAATTATGGCAAACGCACTTGCGCTAACAATTCTCTACAAATTCCGCTGGTTGTTAAAAGGCGAGAAGTGACACTATAACAAAAGGTGACACTATATAATATATATATATATATATACATTATATAAAACAGGCCTTTAATTCTTAGAGGAGCTCTTTTTGCTATTCGGGCAGTATAGCTAGGGTTCTATGTTGCATTTTTATATATAGATCGTGCATCATCATGCTACAAACATGACATGATTTAAAATAAGTTCAAAAATAATAATATTTTAATTTTGGAAACAGAGCCAAAACAAATCTTTGTTTTTTTTAACGTATGTTATCATAAAGCTTAGGGATTATTTGCAGACGCGTAGGAATTTACTTATTTCCAACTCAAATATTGCAACACGATTTCTAAAGCAGTAAACATAGAAAAGAAATTCCTTTTTATAGCAAAATTTACTAACTTTTGTTTCTTATTTGATTATTTTATTGGTTACCGAATACACATACTTTAAGAATTAAAATAAAGCCTTCAGTGCGAGAGTACAGTGCGGCACAAACTGAATCGCAAGATGGCCGAACACAAACAGAAAGTAAAAGTATCTTAGGAAACTCCGAAAAGGCGAAGATTGATTGATTTGGGTAAGTATTAGCTTTTATTTTGCTGCAAAGTGAATTCATTCATTTTTGTTAGATAATGATAATATAATATAGAATGCGGATAATTTATTGTTTTGGCTTCCTTATGTCTCGTAAGACGACGGAATATTCTGTGCCCCTGTAGGATTTCTGCGCGTGATCTTGCAGCTTCTGCTGTGGCTGTACAAGCCCACTCGCGAATGGCAGACTTTGCTGCACTTCTCACACTGAAAGGTAGTGCTGTTGGTTGGCTGAGTTGTTCTGCGTTTCCTCCTTAGTCGAACTTCGTCTGCGACCTGTTGCAGGCATTTTTCCCCTGCTTCTAGCCCAGCAGTCAATGCCTGTCTCCAACTGCACCTGTCCCCAGCGAGTTCCTCCCAGCTATTAATGTCAATGCCAATAGCTTTGAGGTCTCTCTTACACACATCTTTGTAACGGAGGTGAGGCCGGCCTGTGGATCTCTTTCCTTTGGCTAGCTCAGAATAGAGGATGTCCTTTGGGATTCTGCCATCCTCCANTCTGCGCACATGTCCCAACCACCTAAGCCGACGCTGGCGAAGGAGAGTTGTCATGCTTTGGATTTTCGCCCGTTGTAGCACTTCGTTGTTGGTGACATGGTCCTGCCAGGTAATTCCCAGGATGCGCCGGAGACAGCGCATGTGGAAAGCACTCAATCTCCTTTCTTGTCTGGAGTATAGGGTCCAGGTTTCACTGGCATAAAGGAGGGTACTTAGCACACATGCCTTGTAAATAGCAATTTTGGTGTTAATGGTCAGCTTTTTGTTGCCCCATACTCTTTTTGAGAGCCTAGCCAGAGTTGTAGAGGCCTTGCCGATCCTTGCGTCTAGGTCGAAATCAAGGGACAGGTTGTTGGTGATATTGGATCCAAGGTATGTAAAGCGTTCCACGGCCTCAAGTTGGCAGCCATCGATGGTGATGTTGGGTGGTTCCGCGTCTTGGGCCATCACGTTGGTCTTTTTGAGGCTGATGGTTAGTCCGAAGTCTCTGGCGGCCTTGGCAAAGCGGTCCATCAGGCTTTGCAAATCAGCTTCGTTGTGAGTTGCAATGGCAGCATCGTCTGCAAAAAGCATGTCCCTGATGACCGTTTCTCGGATCTTCGTCTTTGCCTTCAGCCTGGCTAGATTAAATAGTTTACCATCCGAACGTGTGTGCAGATAGATCCCCTCTGATGAGGATCCAAAGGCATGTTTCAAAAGGCAGGCAAAAAAGATGCCAAAGAGTGTCGGTGCGAGGACGCAGCCCTATTTGACTCCACTGAGGATATCAAATTGAGGGGAAGTTGAACCGTCATACTGCACCGTGCCTTTCATACCATTGTGGAATGACTGAATAATATTGAGCAACTTCGGTGGGCAGCCAACTTTAGCCAAGACTGTAAATAGACCATCTCTGCTGACCAGGTCAAAAGCCTTTGTTAAGTCAATGAAGGCCAGGTAAAGGGGCATGTGTTGCTCTCGACACTTTTCTTGAAGTTGTCTCAAAGAAAAGATCATGTCGATTGTTGACCTTTTTGCCCGGAAGCCGCACTGTGATTCAGGGTATACTCTTTCAGCAAGTCTTTGAAGTTTATTTAAAACAACGCGTGCAAAGACTTTACCCACGATGCTGAGGAGAGAAATGCCTCTGTAGCTGTTGCAGTCACTTCTGTCTCCTTTATTTTTATACAGCGTGATGATATTGGCATTTCTCATATCCTCTGGTACAGCTCCTTCTTCCCAGCACTGGCAGAGGATGCCATGCAGGTGTTCCAGTAATACGCTGCTGCCACACTTGATGATCTCAGGTGGTATTCCGTCCTGACCGGGGGCCTTGGCTATTGGTAATCGCTCAATAGCTTCTTTTAGTTCTGCCAGGGTGGGTATGTCNTCCAGTTCTGCCATGAGGGGGAAGCTTTGGATGGCATCGATGGCATCTTGGGTTACATGATTTTGATGGGAGTAAAGTTCTGAGTAGTGCTCCACCCATCTGTCCATCTGTTTAGCCCTGTCACGGATTATTTCACCAGTTGAGGACTTCAGTGGGGCTATGACTTTCTTAGCCGGCCCCAAGGCTTTTTTAATGCCGTCATACATCCCCCTAACATTACCGGTGTCAGCCGCAAGCTGGATGCTCTGACAGAGTTGGAGCCAGTAGTCATTTGCGCATTGCCTAGCTAATCTCTGAACATTGCTCCTGGCTGATCTGTACGCCTGCAGTGTCTTTGGGTTTGGGGAGTGCCTGTATTTTTGGTGGGCACTTCGTCTTTCTTCTACGGCAGGGGTGAGTGTGGCAGTGTTGGCCTCAAACCAGTCGTTGTTTTGCTTCCTATTTCTTCCGAAGGTTTGCATGGCTGTGCTGTGGATGGTCAGTCTGAGATGTTCCCACTTTTCCTTGGTGCTGTTGCCTGGCAGTTCAGAGTTTAGTGAGTTGGAGAGAGCTGCTATGAACTCAGCTTTCCTCTCTGGGTGAGAAGTCTTACTCACGTCATTGCGGGGTCTGCCTATTGGTCTGGATCGGTGAGTTTTCTTGGGCAATAATCTCAACTTACAACATACCAGTGAGTGGTCTGTGTCGCAGTCAGCACTGTGAAAAGTTCGAGTGAGGAGGACATGTTTCAGTGCAGAGCGCCTGGTAATAATTAGGTCCAGTTGGTGCCAGTGCTTTGAGCGGGGATGTCTCCATGACACTCTATGTTGCGGTTTTGTCTGAAAGAAAGTATTAGTGATGCATAGATCGTGGTAAGAGCATAGTTCCAAGAGTCTATGTCCATTTTCGTTCAGTTTTCCTGTGCCAAATCTACCCAGACAAGAGGGCCATGAGGTGTAGTCTGCACCTACTCTAGCGTTGAAGTCACCGAGCAGTATCACGTGCTCATCTTTTGATATCGAGCTTAACAGTGAGTCCAACTGGTTGTAGAACTCATCTTTTGTCTGCATGGTTGAATTGAGCGTGGGAGCATATGCACTAATTAAATAGGCGGGCCCTGTTGTGGTGTGTAGGCGAAGTGTGAGAAGCCTTTCAGTACACTGTTGGCAGGGTGCTACCATACCCAAGAGGGTGTTTCGGAAAGAAAATCCAACTCCATGCTCTCTGGCCTCTTCCTCGCCTTTGCCCTGCCAGAAGAACGTGTAGTCCTTTTCTCTTAGTGAACCAGAACCTGACAGCCGTGTCTCTTGTAAGGTGGCTATGTCTACATGTAGTCTTGCCAGTTCATTGTTTATTACAGACGTTTTCCTGGCATCGTTGATATCGTTAAGGTCGTCTGACATCCCGGGTGTCATCGTCCGTACATTCCAGGTCCCCAGCTTGAGAAATGGGGTTTTCCTTTTTGATTTTTTATTTATTTTGTTTGGTGCATGAGATTACAGTCTACTTGTCAAGCACGTGTGCACTTTAAGCCCTAGGCACCCAGTAGGGCAGGCAGACTGTGGCGGGACAGCACCTTATTGACTGGGGGCTGCCCAGCTTGAGGCGGGCGGTAGCTGTCCAATGAGATATAGATATCTCTCCCACCGTCAGAAGCAGTCCTTGGCGCCAGCTCTACGCCAATTGAGCGGGTGGCTTATAACCGGTCACTACTACTTCTCGTGTTGTGTCGACGCTGTGAGGCGAAGCTGGAGTGTCCTCTCCAGGGCACAGGCCTGGGCAGGTGGTGTGGAGAGTCAGCTGTTGCCCATGCAGCAGACTCCCTCTCTCCACGCGGCTGAGGGGTCCAAGGGAGAGGCAGACCAATACATCTTGGTGTCAGCTACGTCGCAGGAATTGCCAGAGAGACGTTGTGAGCAACGCCAGGCTGCCTTCGGGATTCCGGCACCTGATTTGTGATCGAGGTTTACTCCTCTAGCCTTTCTCATGAGTGAGTATGGCCGCAAGGCAGCGGAGGTTTGGAGTCAGAGTTTTCCTTCTCCTAGATGAGCGGCCACCTAAAGCTGACGAGCCTCATCTGCCCGAAGCAACTGGTTTTGAGGCGCCAGTGGTCCGTCTTGCACCCCTTCTCCTGTTAGTTTGGAACAGGCTTCGCCGGGCTTGTTTGGCAAGCCACACGTGAAGGCCAGGAGCTGGATTTAACTGCCAGAGGCGATTAGAGTCGCAGACCATTGGAGCATTTCATGGGGTGTGGGAGCTTATCCCCGCACCCGCTGCGGCTTTGACAGCCCTTGAAGCCCGGATAATTTATATTGGATCAGTAATCAGAAATCACATTTTAAAAAACAAACTGGTAGTGATAATAATAATTGATAATCATATTAATAAATTAATTAAATTAAATATAATTTAATACTTACACTTTTATAGTATTAGTGTAGTAGTAGTAGTAGTAGTAGTAGTAGTAGTAGTAATGGTAGTAGTAGTAATAGTAGCTTGTTGATGTACAGGCTGTTAGGCCTTTTAGGTGCTCCATCTTTGTTAACTTTATTTAACTTAATATAAGGTCAGATTTATGCATGCATTAAATTTACCTATTTCATTATCATTCGTCATGAGTCATAGCATCTAAACTTTAGTATAAATTTTGGATTGCTGTCTATGAGATTTTTGAAATTGTTTAAACATTTATTTTTCTCTTTCTTTTAGATTGTGCAGCCACTTTTTATTTAGCCATGGATAATCATAAAGTAAGTCATGAAAACCAAGATGCTGCTAGTTTTCAAACCACTAACTGGGATATGTGTGCGCTTTGTCAGAATAATACCAAAGAAAAATTACAGTGTCCCACTAATGCCAGACAAACAAATCAAGGATCTACATATGTGACTTTGGCTGAAATTCTGACTGTTTGTGAATGTTGTGCACTGTCACCTGGCTTTTTTAATAGACTGGATGATGGAGATGGTGTTGAGGAAACATTGCAGCAGGATTCTGATTCACACTGTCGACGCAGATGTGGTGGTTCTTTCTGTGGCTGCCATGACTCGCTACCCTCACCTGGAATTATGGATTGCCATGGGTACAGGAAAAGACTACCGATACATTGCAGCTCATGACATAAGCACAGTTTCAGGGGTTGCCAGAGCCCAGTGTCTGCCTTTGTTTCACAGTTTTACCGGTTGTGACACCATCAGCTGTTTTAATGGTATCGACATTAAGATAGCTTGGGAGGTCTGGAGCAAATGCGACCATGTTGAGCCACATTTCAAAATCTGTGTTGTGCTCCATTTGAACTAACAGCTAAGGACATGTCAGTTCTGGAACGTTTTGTGACGCTTTTGTATGACAGAGGTAGCAACTACCATGATGTCAACAGTGCCAGGAAATACATGTTTACAAAGACTGGCCACCAAATTGAAGACATTCCTCCAACAAGTGAGGCCTTGTTTCAGCACTGCAAACGGGCAAATTACCAAGGAGGCCATATTTGGAGCCAGTGCCATGAACGACAACCAGTGCTTCCTGATCCAAGTGAGTGGGGTTGGCAGTTAATGGACAGACAAGGGCAGCCTTTTTGGACTGTTTAGCCACAAGCATCTATGACTTGTCGTGAAATGTTGAAATGTGCTTGTAAAAAAGAATGCAGATCCAAGCCTTGTAAGTGCAACAAGGCCGGATTAAAATGCACTGCTTTATGCAGCTGTGTTTGTGGAGCCGATTTTTCAGTACAACATCCAGTTCAAGCATCTAACACAAATTGAACCAGATTAAAAAATGTAAACAATTTATCATCATACTCACAAAAAAAATTTGTGGCCATTTTTATGTAAATAAAAATAGAAACTTAACAAACTTGTGCATTTTATGTCTCACATTTTGATTTGCATTATAAACTGGTTTGGTGACAGGTTTGGTGTTTGTAGCTTAAAAATTATCAGTTTGTCACCTTACATGAATTTCTTTAAGCTGCCATTTTTAATGTTACTATAAATAGAAACTGATCAAAATTTTGCTGTGGCTCTGTATCACATTTTATTCAGCATAAAAAAATGAACATCTGTGCCAGGTTTGGTATTTGTAGCTTTAAAATTATCAGTTTGTCCCCCTTACATGAATTTCTTTAAGCTGCCATTTTTAAGGTTACTATAAATAGAAACTGATCAAAATTTTGCTGTGGCTCTGTATCACATTTTATTCAGCATACAAAAATAAACATCTGTGCCAGGTTTTGTGTTTGTAGCTTAAAAATTATCAGTTTGTCCCCCTTACATGAATTTCTTTAAGCTGCCATTTTTAATGTTACTATAAATAGAAACTGATCAAAATTTTGCCGTGGCTCTGTATCACATTTTATTCAGCATACAAAAATGAACATCTGTGCCAGGTTTGGTGTTTGTAGCACAAAAATGCATGATTTGTCAACATAGAACCCTAGCTAGTAGAAGGAAAATCGAGTCCAAACGGGAAAAAAAATGCGTTGTTTTCAGTGAACATGAAGATTTCTGCCGGTCGACTGATAGAAAAAATTTGAGTATCACCGGCTTACAATTTATTTATGCCGGTTTACAAAACTTTTTGTGTGTTACAATAAGAAAATGCAGACCTACACTAAATAAAATAATTGAAGCTGCTTTCATTTTATTTTATTTTATTTATTTTATTTTTTTCGAGGGAGAGGGGTAAAGTTTTGCTACGAATTTTTGAAAGGGAGTCTTACAATTTGTGACGAAACGTGACGTTAGGGGTCGGGCTAAAAATTGTCCAAAATCACGTGACTTTATTTATTGAAATACCTTAACACTATTCTAAATACCATTCTACATGCTTTAAATATATAATCCACATTAAATTACAATGTTATAGTTTCATACAGATATTATAAATGGACTGTCAACTTATTTCCTTTATATTAAGAGTTATGGAGGTGAGTATATTGTGTAGCTAAGTAGTTATTTCATTTTGATTTAAAAATGTACATTCCATCTTTTTTTTTTTTTTTAATTTTTATTTTATTTTTTTTTTTTAAAGCTAAACATCACTTATCATTATGTTACTAATTTTGTATTTATTTTCTTATTTTAACAACCAGAGGTCAGAATTTAGTTATGGTAACGAACAAATATATGTAATAAAATATGCTTTTTATACAAAATTATATATCATTAACCAATTTCAAACAATTATACATTAGATACACACAGTATAGTTCAAACATTACATTTCTAATAATATTACCAGTCTTTCTAGTAATAACAACATTATGTTAAGGCAAGGATGCATGATGTTGCAGATCTGCAACAAACTTTTTTTTTTAAATTAGAAAACTATGTATACACACATTATATAAAACAAATATTTCTAATTTCGATACTTACCTTATGGAATACAAAAATACATTTTGTGTATGTTGAAACGAGTTTTATACACTTAGAAAATCATTTGAGGCGCTGCATAAAAATGGAATGTAAACAAACTGATTCGACAAAGTGAAAGCTCTCTAAGCTAATGTTTATAGAGGCGGCGGGTTTCGGGAAATCGCACGCACGAGTCGACCCGCGTGAACTCGCACGAGGAATGTTACTATTTTTGCTTTGCAGGTGTTCATAGACGACGCGGGTGTCTCGAGGCGACAAATTTGCCGACCGGCGCGGGTATTTACCAGAACTTGTTGCTAGTTCTTGTTCCGCGTTGCCGCGCCGAAAAGCATAGAAGGAAATCAGCAATTTTTGACAGAAAAATTAAATGTAGTAAACAAAAAATGCTCAAGTAATATATTATTTTAAAGGGCTTGCTAAGACCTTTTAAAAAACACTTGATTTGTCTTTCCATATGTTATAGAAGTGGAGTTATGATTTTTTTTGGTCAATTTTTTTGCCCCTTATCGACCTATAACTTATTATATAGGTTATAGCCTATAACCTATATAATTTATTCCAAAACTTGTGACCAAATTTCAAAACTCTGCACCCTTTCTCTCACAACTTATTTAATTTTAGAGATATGGGTAAGAACATTTTAGGAAACATTTACGATCCAATATACAAAACAATGAATAAGATATGTTTAAAAGAAATCAAGGTTTTGAAATTTTAAATAAATATATATGAAGGGATGTTGTAAAAAAATCATATTGAATTTTTTTTTTTTAAAATACAAATCAGTTAAAACATGTGCATGCGTGTATTTTAATTGAATGCTTGGTACAATTAAACCAATAACTGCATTTAAATGTTTAAAGGGTAAGTATTTGAATTAAAAAAATAAATTTAAAACGAATTGTTAAAAATTATTTGTTAAAATATACCCCACCGACGAGGTCTGATTACTAAAATATGAAATTAAAATTAAATTCAACAAGTAGTTGTCAATGAAAATGTCAGTACCTTATTTAATGATAATAAAAGAACATTTTTCTGAGTGAATATGTATTCAAATTTTTAAACATATAATTCATAAGCTTTGTAATTGTCTTTGTCATCTATTTGTCAGTGGTAGAAATTTCAAGTTTTGTGATTGATTTTGAATTTTATTATCTCTTATATTTATACTTTATACCCATAATTATCTTTGTTTTCTTATTTAATTTTAATTATTGAAAATTAATTTTATTTTGATTGATTTGTAAAAACATATTTTATGTTAATTGTCTTTGTCAATATCTTAGTAAAAAAGATAAAAGAGGATGGTGAGTGATAATTTAAAAATATGTATTATAATAATAATTATATTATATTTCCCTACACAATCCAGTAAATCTAAAATAAAAGGATAATAACGTCTTTATCATTATTAATTACAAGTTTGTTACCTATTTGGACTGAGTTTTAGACAAAAGACAAGACTATTACTAATAGTTTTCTTAATTTAAATTAATAGTTTATAGTTATAGTATTTGAATGTGATAGTAATCTTATATAGTATAGTTATAACTATAGACTATATTTGAATAATTGTAAGTGTATTATAGTAATAGTACTTGTATAGTGTAATTAAAAATATATAATTAATTACTACTATATTACTAGTCCACAACCAAATAAAATCTAAGAAAAATGTAACAAAACTAGTGAATTACTGGCATCTTTCTATAACTTATTTAGTTCTGCCCAATTAACAATAAAAAGTAATCAATAACAGAAGCCATTTTTCTTCTGTTTGCTATTGCAAGGAGAGACTGGATTGCATGTGAATTGTTTTTTTGGCTCGCCTGGCTTTTTCCCGCATTTACTATAAACACCAACTGCGCGAGGGATTAGGCGCGATTTTCTGGCGCGAATAACCAGATCAAGGCAACCCGCCTACCCGTATCGGGTTTAAAAATGTTGGTCATGTGAGCTTGCACAAAATACAGTATTGCTATGTAGCAATACTGTAACACTATGCGGTGGTTCCAATTTAATTTTAGCAAGTTTTTTTGCATTTCTGCAACACTATGCAATTAAGGGTTAAAATAACAATCTAATGAGATACTTTTTAAAGTCTCTACAGAATATTTGATGCCTTTTATGATGTCCTAACCGCAATTAGGTGACTCAGGAATGACATACGGAATAAGACAGGAGTTTTTATGTATAGTTTCCACTTTATGCTTGGTTGTACTATATACTCTAGTGTTTCAAGGTTTAATGATTCATCTAATGGTGCTACTCTTGTAAATTTTCCTGATGCTTTTTTAAAAAATGATTTTAGATTACACAATGCACATGCTTGTTCGAATACACAAAAATATTTTTAAAAAATAAAAATAAGTTTTTTAAATTATAAATAGTATAAACACAACTAAAACCTTTGTAAAAATATTAAAATTTTAATATTTGTCTTGGCAGTCATTTTATATTTGCCAACATATTTTAAAATACATAAAGTTGAATTGATTAAGTGTTTGATTTTAAGTACTCATGAAACATTATTTTCGTATTGAAACCGGCAATTTATTAGAATAAATTAATGCATACGATAGACTTTGAATTCTGACGACCGTATTTAATTTTGTATTCGATTTTTATTCTAAATTGTATTGCGTAGTTGCATAAATTACTAAAATTTGTAATTTGACAGAGCTGTTTGTAAGACAGCAAAACGTTGTGATATTTAATGACACATCGTTAGTCTCTTCTATTTATGGACTAAGATGTGTTATTTGACAGAGCTGTTTGTAAGACAGCAAAACGTACTGATATTTAATGACACATCGTTAGTCTCTTCTATTTATGTACTAAGATGTGTTATTTGACAGAGCTGTTTGTAAGACAGCAAAACGTTGTGATATTTAATGACACATCCTTTGTCTCTTCTATTTATGTACTAAAAGTGTTGATAATCGGGACAAAGTGAACCATATTCTATTAACTATGTAAAAGATGTAAACGAAGGTTGTTTCTTTGAAAGTCTAATTGCTGTCTAATTTTTTGTTCTCAGAATGTTTACACTAAGCCGGGTCCTGGTAAAGTAAATGAGTTTCTAAACAATGGTAACAATTTACTAAATATCGTATATATATATATATTTTTTTTTTTTCGTTTTTAGGTACATATAAATTTGTTACAGATTTTCGTTCCAATTTTCACAGAAAGAGATTGAAAGAGACAGGTAGTATGGAGGGGGAGAACAAATGTAAGAGAGAGAATATTTGAGTGACAGGATACGTCAGATAGAGAAAGACAGAGAAATAATCATAAAGAGATTTAATTTGTAATTTAAAAGAAAAAGAGTACAGAAAAATAATGACACAGTTCAATATTGTAATATGTCTAACACAAATAACCCTAAAGAATGAAAACTTTCAATGGTGTAAAATGTTCAACATGAATAACCCAAGTAATGGAAACGTTCAATATTGTAAGATGTCTAACACAAATAACCCAAATAATGAAAACGTTCAATGGTGTAACATATCCAACTTGGAGATATTGAGATTACTTATAGATCTATATACGTTTTAAAAACTATTGCTTCAAAGTGGTTCATTTTAGTTTAACTATAGATGTGCATATGTGTGTGAGTATAGGTTTGTGTGTCTCTGTTTGTTACTAAACTATAAGTTTATAGGTCTCTGTTTGAAGTTAGAAGTTTGTATGGCTCTGTATGTTTGCGTGTGTGTGTGCGAACATAAATTTGTGTGTCTCTGTTTGTTACTAAACTATAAATTGTTATGTCTCTATTTGAGATTATACATTTGTATGTCTCTGTATGTTACTATATGTTTGCGTGTGTGTGTGTGAACATAGATTTGTGTGTTTATGTTTGTTACGATATGTTTGTATGTCACTGTGTGTGACCACAAGTTGTGTGTCTTTGAGAGTTAAAAGAGATGTTTGGCCACGTGTGACTAAAAATTCATGTGCCTTTGACTTTGACTATAGGTTTGTGTTTCAAGGTGAGCGACTACAGGTTAAAGTGCCTTAAACGTTGACTATAGGTTTGTGTTTCAAGGTGAGGACTAAAGGCTTGTTTGTCTATGTGTGTTGAGACAGTCTGTTTGTACATATTTCTTAACAAAGGTTTTTGTGTTTCCGTTTCTGGGCACAAAGTATTTAAACAAGTATTTGGAATACGGTAAGCATTTGCCATCACTCTCATTCCACTCATAGACTCATATCCAATAATGAGGAACAATTAAAAAACATTTCTTGGACTCAAAGAGATTTACAAAGACATTGTTGGAAATATATAAAGTAGTCCACGATTTAAGTGCAGTTGCTGGCAACGTTATGAGCTTTTCAGAAGCTTAAACTTAAACAATAAGTTTACGGAAGATTGTCTACAAACTGACCTCAAGTACTTGAAGTATGTTAACACGGCTATATTTGAAAGTACAGGAGTTATGAGATCGGATGTGTTTCTTCAGCGCTAAAAATAGTGCAGAGTTAGCGGTGTATATTGTGTAGAGGCGGATTTCCTAAGTAGACTTTGCTTGTGAATGTTCAGGGGAGTTACCACTTCTAGATCATTTGTCACATTGATTGTCAGGATTATAGAAGTGTATGGTTCAAATTCAAACGGAATCAAGTTCAATATTGTGAGGATTTCATTCCAAGGGAATTACATTTACGTTATTATCTTTTTTAGTACCTTAGTAGTAAAATGATTTGATTTGTAATCAATTGTATTTGATAAATTATTTTAGGTAAATATTTAGCAGATGTATCTGAAATGGGAATTTTAGTTCTTAAGTGTTTTTGTTCAATGGTTAATTGACAATTGATATTGTCTACTTTGTTAAATTTCTGTAAAGTGGGGCATGTGTCAAGGATGTCAAATTTAAGTGGGGCATGTGTCAAGGATATCCAATTTCTATCCATGACTTTTTGAATTATTCGTGGTGAAGGGCATGGAGGTCACGTTTTGATTTTTCCGTGTGAAGTTTGTTATGGAAAAATCAATTTTGTTGCATAGTAAGAACTTAGTTAAGGAGATAGTAGCGAGTATATCAGGTGATATCGTGTAGGGCACAAAAGTTAACGAAACTAAATCACTTTTTTTCAGTAACTTGACTTATGTTTGTGTAATAAAAGAGAATAATTGAACTTCTTCATAAGTGAACTAGATCTACGTAGACGCTTGTGACAGAAAAGATTTTGATGAATCTATTGTGATAATGTTGAATAGGAATGTGAAATACTAAGAGAAATGGTGGAGGAGAAATGCTGAAAAAAAACGATTTAATGGAGAGATTCTGGAACAAAGGGATTTCAAATTACAAGAAAATGGGGCTTGAGGATTGAAGATAGAAGATGATGTATGACGTAGAATTTAGACGTTGTTGAAAAATTAACAACTTATGAGAAACGGAAACTGAATAATTTAGGGCAGTAGATTGAATATTAATGATACTATATAATAATATACTCGGTTAGTTAGAGGATACTGAACATTTATATTGCAAATGACGTATTAAAGAAAAGTTAGGAAATAGTATTTTGATAAGGGATGACGTTTTATTTATTTTTAAAAAGTAACATTTTGGAGGTGAGTAGTGAATTACAAGCAGAACTTGTCCTGAAAGTTTCAAATGATTAATTTAATGTGAAAATATTCCTAATTAATGTCAAATTAAAATTAAATTTAAAAATTAAAAAAAAATATAACAAAAAATATCAAAGTAATTTCCTACTGAAAAGTTTTCATAAACATTTTTAAAGTAACATAATGAAAATATGCAATTGCAATTTAAAATCATTTTTGGGTATAAATGTTAAATGGATACAAATATCTTGATAACACAATATTTCTACTAACGCTATTCATTAGGTATCTTCACATTGTAGATTGACGACACTGTCAAAATGTTTCAGAAGTAATGGCAACCGTCTAACGATGACATTGTTTATATACTACTGTGTAACAAATAGTGTTGTTGTATGTTCTGTTTTGGTTACCACCTCAAACGTCACATTAAATGTGTGTTAATCCAGCAAAAAGTTTAGATAAGTAAATTGGGGAAAGGTTCAAGCTGCTTTCTCGCAGTGATAAAGCAAGGAGTTATGTTATACTTATACTTTTGACTTTCTTGTTAACACCAAAAAAAAGTGTTTTTTTTTAAGGTGCGTGCTCCTTTAATGTTATTCAATAAGCATTTATTGTCTAACAAGTAAGTAATGCCTTTTAAAGTGCAACGAATCAATAATGTTCTAAAGAATTTTCTCTCTCTCTCTCTACACAGTACAATGTAAAATAATAAAAATGATAGAAATATAATTTCCCCTGGTTTAAGTTAATAGATATATTATATTCCTCAACTTTGTGGGAATATAAATCGATATGTGTCTATATGTAATAACAATGTACGTAACTTAGATATACTGTAATTTCTTTCCTTCTATTCAATAACGAACAACAAAATGAAAACACAACTTTACCCCCCACACATACACGATTTATCTTGCCCACTACAGAGTATCATGGACCTAAAGGCATTTGTTTATAAAAGTAATCTGCTTAGCGCTACAAGTAAAAGATAAGACTGAGTGTCACCAAGGTCAAACAACGTTATAGGAGCAATCGATAAAAGTTTCTAAAATATTGAAAGTAATACTGGAGAAGTCCACCGCCTTGGCCCCTAGTTTTAGTCTTAACTAAATATCTGTAGTGTAGCGCGTATCAAAATATATTTAAGATAATTTGAATGGTTCTTTAGGCTCATTAGTCAATTAAGTGGCGTCCAATTATATCGGCATCCTTCCATCTCGCGAGACGATTGTGCGTCACCGTTAGTTTGGGTTGCATTTTCTCGAGTGGCTGTGCAGTGCTACCTTGAGTGACAGTCCTTACCACAGTTTTTACACACGAGTTCTGTGCTTCCAAATGTTTTGGCCTTTCTCCTAGCTCTTCTGTCTGCAGCCTCCTCCATTTTTCCCTCCTCCGCTATTATGACGCCCTCTTTGACAACCGTGCGCCACGTAGATCAGTCATCTGCCTTAAAATCCCAATCGCTTGTATGTATTTTGGCTGCTTTCATGTCCCTTTGACAGACATCCTTAAAACGCAAGCGTGGGCGACCTGTTTTCCTCTTTCATGCAGCAAGTTAACCATATAGGAGGTCCTTCGGTATGCCCCCGGGGCTCATTCTTTTAACATGTCCTAGCCATCTCAGGCGTCTTTCGCTTAGAATTGAGAACATGATTTCGGTGTTGGCACGCGTTAGGACCAATTAGGTGACCAATTAGATCACAAATAAAACAATGGAGTTATGTGAATAAATTCAATTGTAATTGGTGAATAAAATAATATTTCACTAAAACATTCTACGTTCATGGATTAATCCATGAGATTTATTAGATAAAGATTTAAGACACAGTCAGCGACAGAGTTGTGAGAAATATGAACACACAGAAAAACAATATTTCTAGAATAAAAAAAAATTACAATGGCAATCAATAAATCAGTTCATTTACATAACTAAGCTTCTTTGGATAAATCGTCATGTTTATCGCATTCATATATTTAATGTAAAGAACATACGAATAACTAAGAGTATGAGGTCAGTACTACATTTAGGAGTTAGGACAAGACAGACACACAAATATCGAGTGTAATTTGAATCGGTTACACGTCTACACAATGGACAGTGTCTAAGTTCTCATTTCTTATTATGTTCTGTATTCGAATATAATTTTTGCAAGCCAGCTGAAATATGTCTTTCTATGAACTTTGATCTATGAGCTTTTAAGGTCATATCTTGATTGCATAACATCCTCCTACTCAGGTAAAATAATTACTCAACTTCATCTGAGCTACTGAAATAGTATCACGTTTTAAAAAAAAAAAACAACCTTAAAATATTACTGACAGTCGATAAGAGATAAAGATTGACGTCAAAGTTGCTACATACAGCAGATGATACAGAGGTGGCTCAATATAAACAACACTTTAATCTACAGGTGGCACAAACAAATTGTTATAAGATTAAACATATCTGGAAATGTTTACATTTTCTCTTGAAAACCAAAATAAAAAATTCCTTAGAGTCTTTTAATTTACTAATCGAAGGACGCAATAATCGCCTGTATAGAAGGAGCGTCCGTAACACATAAAGTAAATAGACCATGTTGTCAATCACGTGATCTCTGTGACGTAGATCACAGACGTACTTGTAAGACAAACAATGAGCTAAATGTACACCTCGGATGAGTTGACTGAGAGAGAAATTGAATTTGATTAAAAGTTATATTTAAATATTCAATTTTATTCCTATTATAAATAAATAAAATTTTATAAAACAACAAACAAAAACAACTTTTAATCAAATGGTAAATAAATAAAATCATTTCTTGGCAGCTGACCAATATATGTTTTGAGTTCTTGCTCACCTACTGATTACGTTATTTTATCTTCTAAGTTCCTTGCAGTTTTTTTTTTAAATGTTAAAAATGAATGTGTTTTATTCATCTGTCTGCAACTATACATTTTGCTGTTGATATATACCATACCAAATATGATTTTGGCATCGTGAATATCAGGCTTTAGTCTTTTACAATTCTACGTCTCTTAAAAATGCATGCGTTAGAGATGTGGCACATACAGTTCACTTTGACTAAAATGTCACTAGATTGATGATTATATTGATAAGGTGGAAAGACATCTTATATAAGTAAGCGGATGTTAAACATTTGTTTAATAACTATTGCTTTAAGGAGAAGTTGAGATGGTTAATTTCAATACGAGATGAAAGTTTGTTTAGAGAAAAAATGAGGCATTTTGCTAGATAATGGTGAATTAACAGAGAAAACAGAAGTTAAAAAATATATATATAAATTATTTTGTTATACAGAACATTTCATAAACAATATAATTTGAATTTATGTAACATGAAACCTCTCTTACTTATTGTCAAATCACTAACATTCTGTAGACGATAACTACAAAAACAAAAAACAAAAATATCAAATGAATTGAATTTATATAAGAAAAAAAAGATTTGCTATTATAAAATTTGAAATTTGAATTTCAGAGGGAAACAAGAAATTTATTTTGACAATATCATATTTTCACTTACCCAGTTCCTTTCGTATCTTCAGATGGTAGTCTGACGACTCAGTCAAAATGTTTCAGAAGTAATGGCAGCCGTCGAACAACGCCAACAGTTTATATGCTACAGCGTAACCAAAGGTTTTGTTTATGTTCTGCTTTGGTTACCACCTAAAACGTTGAGTTCGAATGTGTTCCTTATGAGGTAATAAATTAAAGATGAGATAAGTAATTTGGGGCAAAGTTTAACTTATGACCTCCAGGAGACGAATGAATTCAATATTATTGTCTTTGGACTTCCTTTTTGAAAGGATATAAATAGGTATAATGCAATTTTATGGGAACGTACTCCTATTCTTTTCAGGTAGTTCTTTGATTTTTTTAGATATTGTTCATTAAGTATGTAATCTTTTCTAAGTTGTGCTAAAATCGGTAGGCTCAAAAAGCATTAGCTCACTCCATTAGGTATAATGTAACGTTGATAGGTGTCATAAAATTATGGTATGTAAGAGTCTAAAGAGAAGTCACCAGACAGCGAATGTTTCAGGTAAAATCCTACTACAACAAACAAATAGACACCCGCCCTAAAAAATTTTTTAAAGTAATAACAGTAACAACAACAACAAATAATAATGATCATAAAAATAATAATAAAAAAAAAATTTAGCGGTGGTAAAATCAAGAAAGAAAGAAAGTAATGAATTTAATAGAGTAATTCATAGGTTATATTGCAAAAGAGATAGTCGGCTTTGCAAACTATCCCATATGGAGTAAATTTCTACATGTTGTTAGATAAGCTTATTCTCCAGACTGGCGCTACCGGGTGTGTTTGTGCAAGAGAGTATAGAAATAACAGACAAGTCATCAACACCCACATATATTCATTGTTTGTAAGGGTCAAACAAATCTGTTAAAAAAATGTTTCCATGTTTTTCGTGTACACTGAGACTAAAAATGCTTTCTTTTTCAGACCAGTCATGATATTTTGGAGATATCAAAATCTTAGAGACATGCTTTTACCCAACTGCCTGAAGTTATTGCAACACTTGTCGTTTTGTTACACAGACGGATTATCTTTCTTAAAGGGACATTTAAGATTAAGGATAGCTTTCTTTCATTAACAATAAATTCTAAATTACTAACATATATAACGGAAAGCCCCTGTTAGGATCTGGGCTCACAGTCATGTGAACAAACTCAACTTTGATTTGTAGCTAAAATAACATTTTTATTTTTTTTAAAAATCATGCTAAGTTCATGTAAAAACCTTTAGGATCCAACAATTTTACTTTCATGCAATATCCAATAGGATTTATTTGATAAAAATTCAAGTAGCTGATAGCAACAGACTTTGAACAGATTTAAAAACAAGGAAAACTTTAGTGAAGAAAATATAAAGGAAGTCAAAACAAGGTCAATCCACAGTATCAAATATTTGCATATTTTTATTACCTTCCTCAATTTTAAGGTTTACGTCTTGGGCTAAAACTTAAAGTCCATGTTTAATGTAGATAACATTGTCGTCCTTTGGCTAGAGGACAAAAAGTATAAGGCAAAAGTACACAGAGCAGTTATTGAAATACAGAAACACAAGCGTTACTTGTTGCTATAACCAATTACTTGAGAACGCAATGAATACTGTATAAATTATAACGTCTTATTGTATAATTTAGTCACATAAAATTTTGTTAAGTCCAATGGAAATCGTCTGTGTTGACGTATTAAATTATTCTTATTGATGTAAACACATTCTTTAACTTCCTTTTTGATAATGAACTCTTATGACATTAACTATTTTTTGTTTAAAATTTCTGACAATCGATAGGAGATAAGGTTTAAGGTCAAAGTACCAGACAGCGGTGTTTACACAATAGATATCTCAAGCCACTTTAATCTAAAGGCGGCAATAACACGTTTTATGTGAGATGAAGCATAGTTAGGAATGTTAACAGTCTCTCGTGCTAACATAACACGTCATTGAACTAGTTCAATTAAAAGTCGTTAAAATGTATTTTCAAAACAAAACAAAAACCGCTAACATGCAGTTAAAAGTAATCAAATGTTCTCTTTTATAAATGCTAAATTTGTTATTTTATAACGAGAAATGTTAAGAAATGTTCAGATATGTTTAGAAATGTTTAAAAAAGTTTTAAAATGTTTAGAAATGTATAGAAATGTTTTAAAATGTTGAGAAATAGTTAGACATGTTTAGAAATGTTTAAAAATGTTTAAAATAATTTAGAAACTTTTACAAAATGTTTAGAAATGTTTAGATATGTTTAAAAATGTTAAGAAATATTTAGATATGTTTAGAAATGTCTATAAATCTTTAGGAATGTTTACAAATGTTTAGAAATGTTTTATATTGTTGAGAAATGTTTAGAAATGTTTTAAAATGTTAAAAAATGTTAAGAAATTTTTGAAAATGTTTAGAAATGTATAAAAATGTTTTAAATGTTTAGGAATGTTTCAAAAATATTTAGAAAAGTTTAATTACATTTAGAAATGTCTAGGAATGTTTTAAAATGTTTAGAAATGTTTTAAAATGTTAAGAAATGTTCAGATATGTTTAGAAATGTTAAAAAATGTTTTGAATCGTTTATAAATGTTTAAAAATGTTAACAAATGTTAAAATTGTGTACAAATATTTATAAATGTTAAGATATGTTAAAAATGTTTTAAAATATTTAGTAATGTTAAGGAATATTTAAGAATGTTAAAAAATGTAATAAACTTTTTTAGAAATGTTTAAAAAATGATAAAATTTATTTAGAAATGTTTAGAAATGTTTAAGAATGTTTAAAAATGTTTAGAAATGTTTAAACATGTTTAGAAATGTTTAAAAATGTTTAGAATTATTTATCAATGTTAAAAAATATCAATGGTGAAAAGCTTGAACAAATAGATTATAGAAAAGAAGAAGATTGTGCTTATGGATATAAGGTAGTGAAGGAATCGTTATATAGAAGTGAACATTTGGTGCGAATATTTGAGCTGATGAGGATTATAAATCAACAGGGACATTTATGACACTAGATAGGTATGTTATTGATAAGATAGAATAGTTATTTCAATAAGTAAGGGAATTGTTAACATTGATTTAATAACTATTGCATTAGTGAAAAGTTAGGAAGGATTATCTTGATAAATGATAAAAAGTTTTAGTTAGTTAAAAAAAATGAAAAAACTAATAGAGGAACCAGAAAAACAAATTAAACCAACTTGTCATTTAGAGAATTTCCTTTAAAATTTCATATTAATTTTTTAACGTAAAATCCCTCTTACTTAATGTCAAATCAAACATATTAATTTTAAACGAAACAAATTAAAATTACAGAGTAATACCTGATGAATTGTCTTTAAATAAGGAAAAAAATACTGTTTGAAATCAATTTGGAGCTATATATGCTATTTTAACTTACGTATCTTCAAATGGTAGTTTGACGACACTGCCAAGATGTTTCACAAGTAATGGAAACCCGCTAGCTACGACAACAAATATATATGAAACAGCGTAACAAATAGTTTTGTTTATGCTCTGTTTTGGTTACCACCTCAAACGTTCCTTTCATTTTGGTTTCTTTTTGATACAATCAATTAAAAAGATAAGATAAGTAAATTGGGTCACAGTTTAACTTGATATCTCCCGGAATATTTAAAATTTTGTACTTCTCTCATTTGTTCCAAACATTACATCATCGATTACAGCCGGCGTTGTCTATCACCCTCTGAAAACCGATCAAAGTCAGGTAGTCTTTTAAATCGAACAGCTATCATAGACTCGTAAAACGGTTCACTATTCAACAGTAACACCGTATAATTTCCTCTGCGAAAGTTCGACCATGGCTGCTAAATATGTTCAAATTTTTGTTACAAACACGGACTTTCCGCTCCCGCTTTGACCCGTGATAAGAGCCGTGAAGGAATGTTTCCACCCAGGATCAATATTTAAAAAATCTTATCTTGTTGACACACAATCTTAACTAGTTGACACAAATTCTTATCGTTTTGACACGAAATCTTATCTTTTTGACAAAAAATCTTATCTTTTTGACACAAAATATTATCTTGTTGACACAAAACTTTATCTTGTTGACACAAAATCTTAACTAATTGACACAAAACCTTATCTTGTTGACACACAATCTTAACGAGTTGACACAAAATCTTAACTAGTTGACACAAAATCTTAACTAGTTGACACAAAATCGTATCTTTTTGACACAAAATATTATCTTGTTGACACAAAATCTTAACTAGTTGACACAAAATCTTATCTTGATGACACAAAATCTTAACTGGTTGACACTAAATCTGAACTGGTTGACACAAAATCTTAACTAGTTGACACAAAATCTTAACTAGTTGACGCAAAATCCTATCTTGTTGACACAAAATCTTAACTAGTTGACACAAAATCTTA
>MUZC01001341.1:238021-294806 GCA_002072015.1 Radix auricularia
TTGACACAAAATCTTATCTTGTTGACACAAAATCTAATCTTGTTGACACAAAATCTTATCTTTTTGACACAAAATCTTATCTTGTTGACACAAAATGTTACTTTTTTTTTTACACAAAATCTTATCTTGCTGACACGAAATCTTATCTTGCTGACACAAAACCTTATTTAGTTGACACAAAATCTTAACTAGTGGACACAAAATCTAAACTAGTTGAAACAAAATCTTAACTAGTTGACACAAATTTTAACTAGTTTAATTTTGTTGCTTTTGTGTTTATTTATTCCTAATTTACATGGAACTTTAAATTTTGATGTCATAACTTTAAATTAGGAGCGACCCACTGAGATTCAAATATAATGTATAACATATTTTTAAAAATATAAAAGGGACATAACAGAAAATCATTTTATTCAATTACACTATTATAGCCCTTACTACAAGAACACTCAAAAAATGTTTAGAGAGGCTGAGACATTTTTAGAAATGTATAAAAACGATTAGAAATGTTTTGAAATGTTAAAAAATATTTAGAAATATTTAGGAATGTTTAAAAATGTTAAACAATGTTTAGCAATGTTTAGAGAGGTTTAGACATGTTTAGAAATGTTTTAAAATTTTTAGAATTGTTTAGAAATGTTTGAAATTGTTTAGAAATGTTTAGAAATGTTAAAAAATGTTTAGAGATGTTTTAAATTGTTAAGAAATGTTTAGATATGTTTAGAAATGTTTAAATCATGTTAAGCAATGTTTAGAAATGTTTAAAAATGTTTAGGAATGTTTAGAAAAGTTTTTTAAAAAGTTTAGAAAAGTTTAGAAATGTTTAGAAATGTTAAAAATGTTTTGAAATGTTTAGGAATGTTTAAAAATAATTAGAAAGGTTAAGCAATGTTTTGAGAGGTTTAGACACGTTTAGAAATGTTTTAGAATGTTTAGAATTGTTTTAAATGTTTAGAAATGTTTAGCAATGTTGAAAAATGTTTAGAAATGTTTACATATTTTTAGAATTTTTTAAAATGTTTACAATTGTTTATAAATGTTCATAAATGTTTAGAAATATTTAAAAATGTTTAGAAATGTTAAAAAATGTTTAGAGATTTTTTAAATTTTAAGAAATGTTTAGATATGTTTAGAATTGTTTTAAAATGTTTAGTAATGTTAAGAAATGTTAAAAAATGTTTAGAGATGTTTTAAAATATTAAGAAATGTTCAGTTAGATATGTTTAGAAATGTTTAAATCATGTTTAGAAATCTTTAGGAATGTTTAAAAATGTTTAGCAATGTTTAGAGAGGTTTAGAATATTTAGACATGTTTTAGAAATTTTTAGAAATGTTTATACATACTTAGAAATATTTTAAAAGGATTAGAATATTTTATCAATGTTTTAAAATAATTTGAAATGTATAAAATTAATTATATATGTTTTAAAAGGTTTAGAAATTTTTTGAAATTTGAAAAATGTTTAGAAATGCTAATAAATATTAACAAATGTTTAAAAATGTTTAGAAATATTAGAAAATTTTTTAAAATATTTAGGAATTTTGTTTAATGTTTAGAAATAATTAGGAATGTTTAGAAATATTTAAAAAATGTTTAGAAATGTTAAAAAATGTTTAGAAATGTTTAGAGATGTTTAAAATTGTTAAGAAATCTTTAGGAATGCTTAGAATTCTTTAATAATGTTTAGAAATGTTAAAAAATGTTTAGAAAATTTGAAATGTATAAAATTTTAAAGAAATTTTTAGAAATGTTTAAAATATTTAGAAATGTTTAGGAATGTTTAAAAATGTTTAGAAATGTTAAAAATGTTTCCAAATGTTTTAAAATGTATAGAAATGTTTTAAAATGTTTTAAAATTTTTAGAAATGTATAGGAATTTTTAAGAAAGATAAAAACACTTTTTAAAACGTTCAGAAATTTATAGAAATGTTTTTAAAAATGTTTAGAAATGTATAGAAATGTTTTAAAATATTAAGCAATGTTTATAGAATTTTAAACATGTTTAGAAATGTGTAAAATTTTTAGAAATGTTTTAAAATGTTTAGAAATATTTAGAAGTGTTTAAAAAGTTTTAAAAATGTTTAAAAATTATTTATAAATGTTCTTAAATGTTAAGAAATGTTTTGAAATAATTACAAATGTTTTAAAATGTTTAGAAATGTTTAAAAATGTTTAGAGGTGTTTTCAAATGTTAAGAAATGTTTATATATGTTTAGAAATGTTTAAAAATGTTTTTAAAAGTTTTGGAATGTTTAAAAATGTTTAGTAATGTTTAGGAATGTTTAAGAATGTTAAAAAATGATTAACAATGTTTAGGAATGATTAAAAATGTTTAGAAATGTTTAAAAAATTTAAGAAAAGTTTAGAAATGTTTAAAAATGCTTAGAAATGTTTAGGAATGTATAAAAATGTTTAGAAATGTTTAAAAATGTGTAGTAATGTTTAAAAATGTTTAGATATGTTTAGGAATGTTAAAGAATGGTTAAAAATGTTGTTAAATGTTTAGAAATGTATAGAAATGTTTTTTAAAATGTTTAGAATTGTTCAGAAATGTTTAAAAATGTTTAGAAATATTTAGAAATAGAAAAAAAATGTTAAGAAAAGTTTAAAATGTCTAAAAAATGTTTAGAGATGTTTAAAAATGTTAAGAAATATTTAGATATGTTTAGAAATGTTTAGAAATATTTTAAAATGTTTAGAGATGTTTAAAAATATTAAGGAATGTTAAGATATTTTTTAAAATGTTTTAAAATGTTTAGAAATATTTAGGAATGTTTAAAATTGTTTAGAATTTTTTAAAAATATTTTAGAATGTTTAGAAATGTTTAAGAATGTTAAAAAATCGAAATATCTTGGACACATCTGGGAAGTACTTTTTACAGAACTTGTAAGTACTTTGGACAGAACTTGGACAGTTCTTTTATCAGTTGTAACTTGTACAGAATTTAGACAGATCTCGGACGTACCTTCGACAGAACTGGGACAGATCTTGGACGTTTCTCGGACACATCTTGGAAGTAAATTTAACAGAACGTGAAAATACCTTGGACTGAACTTGGACAGATCTTGGACATATCTTAGACAGATTTCGAAGAAGTCTTAGACGTTCCTTGGACAGAACTTAAATAGATAGTTAATTCTTGTAGCTTGGACAGAATTTAGACAGATCTTGGTTGTACCTTGGAAAGAACTATGACAGTACTTGGACGTATCTCGGACACATGTTGGAATTACCTTTTACAGAACTTGGAAGTACCTTGGACATAATTTCGATAGATCTTTATCGGTAATAACTTGTACAAAATTTAGACAGATCTTAAACGTACCTTGGAAAGAAATGGGACATCTCTTGGACATATCTCGGACACATCTTGGAAGTACCTTTTACAGAATTTGGAAGTATCTTGGAAGAACAGAAAGAACTTGGACAGATCTTGGACAGAACTCAAAGAAATCTTAGACGAACCTTTGGAAGAACTTGGATAGATGTTTAACTGTTGTAGCTTGGACAGAATTTAGACAGATCTTGGAAGTACCTCGGACAGAATTGAGACAGATCTTGGACGTATCTTGGACACATCTGAGAAGTACCTTTTACAGAATTTGGAAGTACCTTGGACAGTACTTGGACAGATCTTTTATCAGTTGTAACTTGTACAGAATTTATACAGATCTCGGACGTACCTTTGACAGAACTGGGACGGATCTTGGACGTATCTCAGACACATCTTGGAAGTATCTGTTACAGAACTTGGATGTACCTTGGACAGAAAATGGACAAATTTGGGAATATCTTAGGCAGAACTTGAATACATGTTTTAATTGTTGTAGCTTGCACAGAATTTTGACATATCTTGGACGTACCTTGGACAGAACTGGGACAGATCTTGGACGTTTCTCGGACACATCTTCGAAGTACCTTTTACAGAACGTGGAAGCACCTTGAAAAGAACTTGGAAAGATGTTTATTTCTTGCACAGATCTTGGACATATCTTAGACAGAACTAGAAGAAATCTTAGACGTACCTTTGGAAGAACTTGGATAGATGTCAAACTGTTGTAGCTTGGATAGAACTGAGACAGATCTTGTACCTATCTCAAACACATTTTGGAAGTACCTTTTACAGAAAGGGGACGTACCTTGGACAGAATTTGGATAGATATTAATCACTTTTAACTTGTAAAGAATTTAGAGAGATCTTGGACACGTACCTAGGACAGAACTAGGACAGATCTTAGACGTATCTCAGACACATCTTGGAAGTACCTTTTACAGAACTTGGAAGTACCTTGGACAGACCTTTGACAGATCTTGGTCATATCTTAGACAGGACTCGAATAAATCTAAAACGTACCTTGAACAGAACATGGGTAGATGTTTAACTATTGTAGCTTGGACAAAATAAAGACAGATCTTGGATGTACCTTGGACAGAACTGAGACAGGTCTTGGACGTATCTCGGACATATTTTGGAAGTACCTTTTACAGAAGTGGGGCGTACCTTAAAAAGAAAGAACTTTGACAGATCTTGGACATATCTTAGACAGAATTCGAAGAAATCTTAGACGTACCTTGGACAGAACTTGGATAGATGTTTTACTGTTGTAGATTTCGGCAGAATTTAGACAGATCTTGGACAGGCCTTGGACAGAACTTGGACAGATCTTGGAGGTATCTCGGCCTCATCTGGGAAGTACCTTTAACAAAACTTGTAATTACCTTGGACAGAACTTTGACAGATCTTGGACATATCTTTGACAGAACTTGGAGAAATCTTAGACGTACCTTGAACAGAACTTGGGTAGATGTTTAACTGTTGTAGCTTGGACAAAATAACGACAGATCTTGGACGTTCCTTTGACATAACTGAGACAGATCTTTGACGTATCTCGGACACATTTTGGAAGTACCTTTAACAGAAAGGGGTCGTACCTTGGACAGAATTCGGATAGATCTTTATCAGTTGCAACTTAATCAGAATTTAGACAGATCTTGGACGTATGTTGGACAGAACGGGGACAGATCTTTGACGTATCTCGGACAGATCTTGGAAGTACCTTTTACAGAACTTAGAAGTACCTTAAAGAAAAGAACTTGGACATATCTTAGACATATCTTAGACAGAACACTAAGAAATCTTAGACATACCTTGGACATAGCTTGGATAGATTTTTAACTGTTGGGAGTACCTTTTACAGATCTTGGACGTATCTCAAACACATTTTGAAAGCACCTTTTACAGAAAGAGGACGTACCTTGGACAGAATTTGGAAAGACCTTTATCAGTTGTAACTTGGACAGAATTTAGACAGATCTTGGACGTACCTTAGATAGAACTGGGACAAATCTTTGACGTATCTCTGACACATTTAGGATTTACCTTTTACAGAACTTGGAAGTACCTTGGTTAGAAAGAACTTGGACAGATCTTGGAGATATCTTAGACAGAACTCAAAGAAATTTTATATGTAATTTGGACAGAACTTGCATAGATGTTTAACGGTTGTAGCTTGGACAGGATTTAGACAGAACTTGGACGTACCTCGGACAGAATTAAGACAGACCTGGACGTATCTCTGACATATTTTTGAAGTACCTTTTACAGAAAGGGGACGTACCTTGGACATAACTTGTATAGATGTTTAACGGTTGTAGCTGGGACAGAATTTAGACAGATCTTCGACAGAATTTAGACAAATCTTAAATGTACATTTGACAGAACTGGTACAGATTTTAGACGTATTTCTGACACATTTTGGAAGTACCTTTTACAGAAAGGGGACGTACTTTGGAAAGAATTGGTATACATCTTTATCAGTTGTAACTTGTACAGAATTTAGACAGATCTTGGACGTACCTTGAACAGAACTGGGACAGGTCTTGGACGTATCTCGGACATTTCTTGGAAGTAACTTTTACAGAACTTAATAAAAATATTTTTTAAAAAGTTTTTAAGATACCACGTTTAGTGAACTAAAAAGAAGAAAATAATTTTTTTCTTGGGCTATGTTGGAACTTCCCTTCCCCTGGGCTGAGCCAGAACTGTTTTGTTGGATGTACATTGGGGACATTTTGTACATACACACTCTTACACACCAAAATATTTTCGAACTGAAAACATGGGGCGCATTCGGCTGAAATTTTGTCTATTAATGCTATTACATTAAACTTTTCAGTTTCAAATTCCTCCACAGATACTTCATTTAATTTCAGCCGAATGCGCCCCACGTTTTCAGTTCGAAAATATTTTGGTGTGTAAGAGTGTGTATGTACAAAATGTCCACAATGTGCATCCAACAAAACAGTTCTGGCTCAGCCCAGGGGAAGGGAAGTTCCAACATAGCCCAAGAAAAAATTTATTTTCTTCTTTTTAGTTCACAAAACGTGGTATCTTAAAACTTTTTAAAAAATATTTTTATTTTATACTTTTTAGTCCAAATGAAAAACGTGGTGTTTTAAAAAGCTTTTTTATATATATATTATTATTGCTTACTATGTTTTAAAAATTTATACTGATTTTCTTTAAGACATGGGAAATAACTTTAAAAAATGAAAATTCCCTGGTTATGTTACTTCTTTTGAAATGTTCATGTTAATGACGTCATACATCTTTATTTTTAGTATAATTACTATTATTAAGTAGAATTGAGTACTATAATTAATGAAATATTAAATTGTCATGTGAATCAAGTATGCATGCAAAATTTCATCAAAATTGGATGATCAGAAGTGGTTCAAAAAAGGAATTCAATTTTTGCCCCGGACAGACAAGAAAGCAAACTAATAAAAACGTGGTAAAAATACCTTGGACTTATCATGGACATATCTTAGACAGAACTCAAAGTAATCTTAGATGTACCTTGGAGATAACATGGATAGATGTTTAACTGTTGTAGCTCGGACAGAATTTAGACAGATCTTGGACGTTCTTTAGACAGAAATGAGACATATCTTGGACGTATCTTGAACACATTTTGGAAGTACATTTTACAGAAATGGGACGTATCTTGGACAAAACTTGGACAGATCTTTATCAGTTGTAACTTGTACAGAATTTAGACAGTTCTTGGACGTACCTTGGGCAGAACTGAGACAGATCTTGGAGTATCTCGGACAGATCTTGGACATATCTTTTACAGAACTTGGAAGTTCCTTGGACAGAAAGAACCTGGACAGATCTTCGAAATTTCTTAGACAGAACTCGAAGAAATCTTAGATGTGCCTTGGACATAACGTGGATAGATGTTTAACTGTTGTAGCTAAAACAGAATTTAGACAGATCTTGGACGTACCTCTGACAGAACTGAGACAGATCTTGGACGTATCTCAAACACATTTTTGAAGTACCTTTTACAGAAAGGGGACGTACCTTGAACAGAATTTGGATAGATCTTAATCACTTGTAAGTTGTAAAGAATTTAGAGAGATCTTGGTCGTACCTTGGACAGAACTAGGACAGATCTTGGACCAATCGCGGTAACATCTTGGAAGTACCTTTTACAGAACTTGGACAGACCTTAGATAGATCCTGGACATATCTTAGACAGGACTCGAATAAAGCTAAGACGTACCTTGAACAGAGCATGAGTAGATGTTTAACTGTTGTAGTTTGGACAGAATTTCGACAGAACTTGGACGTATCTCGGACACATTTTGGGAAGTATTTTTTATAGAACTTGGAAGTACCTTGGACAAAAAGAACTTGTACAAATCTTGGACAAATCTTAGACAGAACTCGAAGAAATCTGAGACGTTCCTTGGACAAAACTTGGATCGATGTTTAACTGTTGTAGCTTGAAAAGAAATTATAGAGATCTTGGAAGTACGTCGGACAGAACTGAGACAGATCTTGGACGTTTCTCGGACACATTTTGGAAGTACCTTTTACAGAAAGGGGACATTCGTTAAACAGAATTTGAACAGATAGTTATCACTTGTAACTTGTGCAGAATTTAGACAGATCTTGGACGTATCTTGGACATAACTGGGACAGAACTTGGACGTTTCTCGGACACATCTCGGGCAGTACGTTTTACAGAACTTGAAAGTACCTTGGACAGAAAGAACTTTGACAGATCTTGGACATATCTTAGACAGAACTCGAAGAAATCTTAGACGTACATTGGACAGAACTTGGATAGATGTTTAACTGTTGTAGCTTTGACAGAATTTAGACAGATCTTGGACGTACGTCGTACAGAACTGAGACAGATCTTGGACGCATCTCGGACAGTTCTTGGAAGTAACTTTTACATGACTTGGAAGTAACTTGGACAGAAAGAAGTTGGACAGACCTTGGACATACCTTAGACAGAACTCGAAGAAATCTTAGACGTACATTGGACAGAACTTGGATAGATGTTTAACTGTTGTAGCTTTGACAGAATTTAGACAGATCTTGTACGTACCTTAGACAGAAATGAGACAGATCTTGGACGTTTCTTGGACACATTTTTGAAGTACATTTTACAGAAATGGTACGTACCTTGGACAAAATTTGGATAGATCTTTATCAGTTGTAACTTGTTCAGAATTTAGACAGATTTTGGACGTACCTTGGACAGAACTGGGACAGATCTTGGACGTATATCGGACACATCTTGGAAGTACCTATACAGAACTTGGAAGAACCTTGGACAGAAAGAACTTGGACAGTTCTTGTACATATCTTAGACAAAACTCGAAGAAATCTTAGGCGTACTTAGAACTGAAGTTGAATAGATGTTTAACTGTTGTAGGTTGGACAGAATTTAGACAGATTTTGACGTACCGAAGACAGAACTGGGACAGATCTTGGACATATCTCGGACACATTTTGGAAGTACCTTTTACAGAAAGGGGACGTACCTTAAACATAATTTGGATAGATCTGTATCAGTTGTAACTTGTTTGTACAGAATTTAGACAGATCTTGGACGTACCTTTGACAGAACTGAGACAGATCTTGGAAGTATCTCGGACAAATTTTGGAAGTATTTTTTACAGAAAGGGGACGTTCCTTGGACAGAACTGAGACAGATCTTAAACTTATCTTGTTTCAACGTGTTTAGAAACTAGATCATCTTCTTTATAAACTAGATCATCGTGTTTATAAACTTTATCATCTTGTTTATAAACTAGATCATCTGGTTTTTAAACTAGTTCATCTACAACTTTTTAAATAATTTTCCAACTAATATTTTAAATTTTTAACTTAATTTTAAAAATTCCAATATTCTTTACGCATTTCCAACTATAATTTGAAATCTCCAACCATATCTTAAATATTCCAACTTTTATTCAAAATTCCGAACCTTTAGAAAAATTCCAACTAATATTTAAAATTTCCAACTTAATTTATAAAATTCCAATATTCTATACGCATTTCCAACTTTCATTAGAAATTTCCAACCATATCTTAAATATTCCAACTTTTATTTAAAAATTTTAAAATTTAAAATTATTTTCCAACTAATATTTAAAATTTTCAACTTAAATTTTAAAATTCCACTATTCTATACGCATTTCCGACTTTCATTTGACATTTCCAAAAATATCTTGAATATTCTAACTTTTATTTAAATTTCCGACTTTTTAAAAAAATTTCCAACGATTTTTTTTAATTTCCAGTTTAAATTATAAAAATCCAATATTCGATACGCATTTCCAACTTTCATTTAAAATTTCCAACCATATCTTAATTATTCCAATTTTTATTAAAAATTTCCATTTTTTTAAAAATTGTTTCCAACTAATATTTAAAATGTCCAACTAAAATTATAAAACCCCAATATTCTATACGCATTTCCATCTTTCATTTGAAATTTCCAATTATATCTCAAATATTCCAACTTTTATTAAAAATTTCAAACTTTTAAAAAAAATTTCCATCTAATATTTAAAATTTCCAACTTAAATTATAAAACTCCAATATTCTATACGCATTTCCAATTTTCATTTGAAATTTTCAACCATATATTAAAAATTTCCAACTTTAATTAAAAATGTCAAATATTTTTTTAAAGAAATTTTCCAACTAATATTTAAAATTTTCAACTTAAATAATAAAAATCCAATATTCTATACGCATTTCCAACTTTCATTTGAAGTTTCCAAACATATCTTAAATATTCCAACTTTTATTAAAAATTTCCAAATTTTAAAAAAACATCAACTAATATTTAAAATTTCAAACTTAAATTATAAAATCCAATATTCTATACGCATTTCCAACTTTCATTTGAAATTTCCAACCGTATCTTAAATATTCCAATTTTTATTAAAAATTTCCAACTTTTTTATAAAAATTTTCAAACTAATATTTAAAAATTCCAACTTAAATTATAAAACACCAATTATTCTATACGCATTTTCAACTTTCATTTGAAATTTCCAGCCATAGTTTAAAAATTTCCAACTTTTAAAAAATGTTTCCAACTAATATTTAAAATTTCCAACTTAAGTTATAAAATCCCAATATTCTATACGCATTACCAACTTCCATTTGAAATTTCCAACCATATATTAAATATTCCAACTTTTATTCAAAATTTCCAACTTTTAAAAAAAATTTCCAAATAATATTTAAAATTTCCAACTCAAATTATAAAATCCCAATATTCTATACACTCCTCTGCAGATATACGCATTCTCCGTGTTGCTAAGATAAGAACTAAAACATTTGGCGAAAGGTCATTCTCCTTTTGTGCAGCCAAACAATGGAATTCTCTTCCATTACACATCCGTAGCATTTCAACTGCTAAGTCATTTAAAACTGCACTTAAGACACATCTTTTTAACATTTATTTTTCAAAAATAATAAAACCACATTTCTGTAAATGATTAGCGCAGCTGATGTATTGAGTGTATTATATTGTTATTTATGTAGTTAATATGCTATGAATGTTTCTTTTTATTTATATATGTTTTTTGTTTCCATGTAAAGAGCTGTAAGCCTGGCTCCTTGCTGGGATACAGCGTTACATAAATCATCATTTTATTATTATTTTATTACTATTTCCAACTTTCATTTGAAATTTCCAACCATATCTTAAATATTACATTTTTTATTAAAATTTTCATACTTTTTAAAACTTTTTCCAACTAATATTTAAAATTTCCAATTTAAATTATAAAATTCCAATAATCTATACGCATTTCCAATTTTCATTTGAAATTTCAAATTATATCTTAAATATTCCAACTTTTATTAAAAATGTCCAACTTTTAAAAAAAATTTCAAACTAACAATTAAATTTTCCAACTTAAATTATAAAATTCCAATATTCTATACGCATTTCCAACTTTAATTTAAAATTTCCAGTCATATCTTAAAAATTTACAACTTTTATTAAAAATTTCAAATTTTTAAAAACTTCTTCCAACTAATATTTAAAATTTCAAACATAAATTATAAAATTCCAATACTCTATACGCATTTCAAATTTTCATTTGAAATTCCCAAACATATCTTAAATATTCCAACTTTTATTTAAAATTTCCTTTTTTAATTTTTTTCCCAACTAATATTTAAAATGTTTAACCTTCATTATAAAATTCCAATATTCTATACGCATTTTCAACTTTCATTTGAAATTTCCAACCTTATCTTAAATATTCCAACTTTTATTAAAAATATCCATTTTTTAAAAAAAATTTCAAACAAATATTTAAAATTTCCAACTAAAATTATAAAATTCCAATATTCTATACGCATTTTCAATTTTTATTTGAAATTTCCAACCATATCTTAAAAAATTTTAACTTTTATTAAACATTTCATTTTTTTTTTTTAAAATTCCAAATAATATTTAAAATTTCCAACTTAAATTATAAAATCCAAATATTCAATACGCATTTCCAACTTTCATTTGAAATTTCCAACCATACATTAAATATTCCAACTTTAATTACAAATTTCCAAATTTTATAGAAATTTTCCAGCTAATATTTAAAATTTTCAACTTAAATTATAAAAATCCAATATTTTATACGCATTTCCAACTTTCTTTTGAAATTTCCAACCATATCTTAAATATTCCAACTTTTATTAAAAATTTCCAAATTTAAAAAAAAATTCAACTAATATTTAACGTTTCCAACTTAAATTATACAATCCTAATATTCTATACGTATTTCCAACTTTCTTTTGAAATTTCCAACCATATCTTAAATATTCCAATTTTTATTAAAAATTTCCAGTTTTTAAATATTTTTTCCAACTAATATTTAAAATTTCCACTTTAAATTATAAAACACCAATATTCTATACGCATTTTCAACTTTCATTTGAAATTTCCAGCCATATCTTAAAATTTTTCAACTTTTATTAAAAATTTCAAACTTTAAAAAAAAATTTCCAACTAATATTTAAAATTTCCAACTTAAATTATAAAACTTCAATACTCTATAAGCTTTTCCAACTTCCATTTGTAATTTCAAACCATATATTAAATATTCCAACTTTTATTCAAAGATTCTAACTTTTTCAAAAATTTTCCAACTAATAATTTAAAATTTCCAACTTAAATTGAAAAATACCAATATTCTATACGCATTTCCAACTTTTATTTGAAATTTCCAACCATATCTTAAATATTACATTTTTATTAAAAATTTCCAACTTTTTAAAACTTTTTCCAACTAATATTTAAAATTTTTAATTTAAAATTATAAAATTTCAAAATTGTTTCGCATTTCCAATTCTCATCTGAAATTTCCAATTACATCTTAAATATTCCAACTTTTATTAAAAATTTCCTTTCTCAACTAATATTTAAAATTTTTAACTTACATTATAAAATTCCAAAATTCTATAAGCATTTTCAACTTTCATTTGAAATTTCCAACCATATCTTAAATGTTCCAACTTTTATTAAAAATGTCCTCCTTTATAAAAAATTTTTCAAACTAAAAATTAAATTTTCCAACTTAAATTATAAAATTCCAATATTCTATACGCTTTTCAACTTTCATTTGAAATTTCCAACCATATCTTAAATATACCAACTTTTATTTAAAATTTCAATTTTTTTAAAAAAAAATCCAATTAATATTTACAATTTCCAACATAAATTATAAAATTCCAATATTCTATACGCATTTACAACTTTCATATTGAAATTTCCAAACATATCTTAAATATTCCAATTTTTAAAAAAAATTTTCAACTTTAAAATAAATATTTCCATCCAATATTCAAATTTCAGACATAAATTATAAAATTCCAATATTCTATACGCATTTCCAACTTTCATTTGAAATTTCCAAACATATCTTAAATATTCCATTATTTAATAAAAAAATTCCAACTTTAAAAAAAAAACCAAGTAATATTTAAGATTTCCAACTTAAATTATAAAATTCCAATATTCTATACGCATTTCCAACTTGCATTTGAAATTTCCAGCCATATCTGAAATATTCAAACTTTTATTAAAAATTTCCAACTTTTAAAAAAGTTTTCCAACTAATATTTAAATTTTTTAACTGAATTTATAAAATCCCAATATTATTTACGCATTTCCAACTTTCATTTGAAATTTCTAACCATATCTGAAATATTCCAAATTTTAATAAAATATTCAAATTTTTTAATAAATTTTTTCATCTAATTTTTAAAATTTCAAACATAAATTATAAAATTCCAATATTCTATACGCATTTCAAACTTTCATTTGAAATTTCCAAACATATCTTAAATATTCCAAATTTTAATAAAAATTTCACGTTTTTTAAAAAAAATTCCCATCTAATTTTTAATCTTTCCCACTTAAAAATTAAAAATCAAATATTCTATACGCATTTCCAACTTTCATTTGAAATTTCCAACCATATCTTAAAAATTCAAAATTTTAATAAAAATTTCCAACTTTTAAAAAAAAATTCGATTTAAATTAAAAGTTTCCAACTTAAATTATAAATTCCAATATTCTATACGCTTTTCCAACTTTCATTTGAAATTTCCAACCATAACTTAAATATACCAACTTTTATTAAAAATTTCAAATTTTAAAAAAAATTTTCCAACTAATATTTAAAATTTCCAACATAAATTATAAAATTCCAATATTCTATACGCATTTCCAACTTTCATTTGAAATTTCCAAACAAATCTTAAATATACCAATTTTTAATAAAAATTTCCAACTTTAAAAAAAATAGTTCCATCCAATATTCAAATTTTTTAACTTAAATTATAAAATCCAATATTCTTTACGCATTTCCAACTTTCATTTGAAAATAAATACCATATCTTAAATATTCCAACTTTTATTTAAAATTTCCAACTTTTTAAAAAGTTTCCCAACTAATATTTAAATTTTTTAACTGAAATTATAAAATCCCAATATTCTCATGCATTTCCAACTTTTATTTGAAATTTCAAACCATATCTGAAATATGCCAACTTTTATTACAAAAATTCAAATTTTTAAAATTAATTTCCAGCTAATATTTAAAACTTCCAACTTAAATAATAAAATTCCAATATTCTATACGCATTTCAAACTTTAATTTAAAATTTCCAGCCATATCTTAAATATTCCAACTTTTATTAAAAATTTCCAACTTTTTAAAAAATTTCCAACTAATGTTTTAAATTTCCAACTTAAATCATAAAATCCCAATATTCTTTACGCATTTCCAACTTTCATTTGAAATTTCCAACCATATCTTAAATATTCCAAATTTTAATAAAAGTTCCAATTTTTAACCAAAAAATTCCATCTAATATTTAAAATTTCCAACTTAAATTATAAAATTCCAATATTCTATACGTATTTCCAACTTTCATTTGAAATTTCCAACCATATCTTAAATGTTCGATATTTTATTCAAAATTTCAAACTTTAAAAAAAAAATTCCAACTAATATTTAAAATTTTCAACTTAAATTATAAAATCCCAATATTCTATACGCATTTCCAACTTTCATTTGAAATTTCCAACCATATCTTAAATATTCAAACTTTCATTAAATTTTCCAACTTTTAAAAAAAATTTCCACCTAAAATTTAAAATGTCCAACTTAAATTGTAAATTTCCAATATTTTATACGCATTTCCAACTTTCATTTCAAATTTCTAACCATATATTAAATATGCCAACTTTTATTAAAAACTTACAACTTTAAAAAAAAAATTCCAAATAATTTTTAAAATTCCCAATTTAAATTAAATAAATCCCAATATGCTATACGCATTTTAAACTTTCATTTGAAATTTCCAACCATATCTTAAATATTCCAATTTCTTATTAAAAATTTCTATATTTTAAAAAAAATTTCAAATAATATTTACAATTTCCAACTTATTTTATAAAATTCCAATATTCTTTAAGCATTTCCAACTTTCATTTGAAATTTCCAAACATGTCTTAAATATTCAAACTTTTAATACAAATTTCCAACTTAAAAAAAAAAATTCCAACTAATATTTAAAATTTCTAACTTAAAATATAAAATTCCATTATTCTTTACGCATTTCCAACTTTCATTTGAAATTTTCGACCATATCCTAAATATTCCAACTTTTATTAAAAATTTCAAACTTTTAAATTTTTTTCCCTACTAATATATAAAATTTCCAACTTAAGTTATAAAATTCCAATATTCTATACGCATTTCCAATTTTCATTTGAAATTTCCAACCATATCTTAAATATTCCAACTTTTATAAAAATATTACAACTTTTAAACATTTTTTCAAAATAATATTTAAAATTTCCAACTTAATATATAAAATTCCAATATTCTATACGAATTTCACATTTTCGATTACAATTTCAAACCAACTCTTAAATATTCCAACTTAAATTATAAAATCCAATATTCTATACGCATTTCCAACTTTCGTTTGAAAATTAATACCATATCTTAAATATTCCAACTTTTATTAAAAATTTCCAACTTTTTAAAAAGTTTTCCAACTAATATTTAAATTTTTTAACTGAAATTATAAAATCCCAATATTCTTTACGCATTTCCAACTTTCATTTGAAATTTCTAACCATATCTGAAATATTCAAAATTTTAATAAAAATTTCAAATTTTTAAAAACTTTTTCCATCTAATATTTAAAATTGCCAACATAAATTATAAAATTCCAATATTCTATACGTATTTCCAACTTTCATTTGAAATTTCCAAACATATTTTAAATATTCCAAATTTTAATAAAAATTTCAAATTTTTAAAAAAAAATTCCATGTAATATTTAAAGTTTCCAACTTATATTATAAATTCCAATTTTCTATACGCTTTTCCAACTTTTATTTGAAATTTCCAACCAATTCTTAAATATATCAACTTTTATTAAAAAAATTCAAATTTTTTAAAAGTAATTTCCAAATAATATTTAAATTTCCAACTTAAATAATAAAATTCCAAAATTCTAAACGCATTTCAAACTTTTATTTGAAATTTCCAGCCATATCTTAAATATTCCCACTTTTATTAAAAATTTCCAACTTTTTAAAAAAATTTCCAACTAATGTTTAAAATTTCCAACTTAAATCATAAAATCCCAATATTCTTTACGCATTTCCAACTTTCATTTGAAATTTCCAACCATATTTTAAATATTCCAAATTTTAATAAAAAATTTCCAATTTTTAACAAAAAAATTCAATCTAATATTTAATATTTCCAACTTAAATTATAAAATTCCAATATTCTATACGTATTTCCAACTTTCATTTGAAATTTCCAACCATATCTTTTCAAACATTTCTAAAGATTTGTAAACATTTTAAAACATTTTCAAACATTTAGGAACATTTCTGAACATTTTAAAACATTTTTTTAAAAATTTAAACATTTCTAAACATTTTAAAATATTTCTAAACATTTCTAAACATGTTTAAACATTTCTAAATTTTCTAAACATTTTCAAACAGTTCTAAACATTTTTAAACATTTCAAACAATTCTCAACATTTCTAAACATGTTTAAACATTTCTAAACATTTTTAAACATTCTTAAACATTTCTAAACATTTCTAAATAAATTTTATCATTTTTTAAACATTTCTAAAAAAGTTTATTACATTTTTTAACATTCTTAAATATTCCTTAACATTACTAAATATTTTGAAAGATTTTTAACGTTAACATATCTTAACATTTATAAATAATTGTAAACATTTTTAAACATTTCTAAACATATTTGAACATTTCTTAACATTTTAAAACATTTCTAAACATTTTAAAACATTTTTAAACATTCATAGACATTTCTAAATGTTATTAAACTTTTCTAAACATATATAAACATGTCTTAACATTTTAAAACGTCTCTAAAAGTTTCTAAACATTTTTAAAAATTTCCTAAACATTTAAAACATTTTTATACATTTCTAAACATTTTCAAATATTTCTTAACATTTTTAAACATTTTAAAACATTTCTAAACATTTCTCAACAATATAAAACATTTCTAAACATTTGTAAACATTCCTAAAGATTTATAAACATTTCTAAACATATCTAAATATTTCTTAACATTTTTAAACATATCTAAACATTTCTAAACATTTTGTAAAAGTTTCTAAATTATTTTAAACATTTTTAAACATTTCTAAACATGTCTAACTATTTCTCAACATTTTAAAACATTTCTATACATTTCTAAACATTTTAAAACTTTTTAAAACATTTCTAAACATATCTGAACATTTCTTAACATTTTAAAACATCTCTAAACATTTCTAAACATTTCTAAATATTTAAAAATATTTCTAAACATATTTAAACATTTCTAAACATTTTTAAACATTTCTAAACATTTTCAAAATTTTTAAAACTTTTTTAAACATTTTAAAACATTTCTAAATATTTCTGAACATTTTAAAACATCTCTAAACAATTCTAAACATTTTTAAATATTTTAAACATTTCTTAACATTTCTAAACATTTCTAAATATTTTAAACTTTTTAAAAATACTCTTTAATATTCCTGAAACTTTATAAATCTTTTTAACTTTTTCTAAACATTTCTAAACATGTCTAAACATTTTGAAACATTTCTAAACATTTCTAAACATTTTTGAAACATTCCTAAATATTTCTAAACTTTTAAAACATTTTTCAACATTTCTAAACATTTTCAAACATTGTTTAACATTTTTAAACATTTTAAAACATTTCTAAACATTTCTGAACATTTTAAAACATTTATAAACATTTGTAAACATTCTTAACATTTTTTAACATTGTTAAACATATCTAAATATCTTTTAACATTTTTTAACATATCTAAACATTTCTAAACATTTTAAAATTTTAAAAATATTCATTAACATTCCTGAACTTTTATAAATCGTTTTAAATATTTCAAACCTTATCTTGTTGACACACAATCTTAACTAGTTGACACAAAATCTTTTTGACACGAAATCTTATCTTTTTGACACGTAATCTTATCTTTTTGACACAAAATATTATCTTGTTGAAACAAAACCTTATCTTCTTGACACAAAATATTATCTTGTTGACACAAAACCTTATCTTGTTGACACAAAATCTTAACTAGTTGACACATAACCTTATCTTGTTGACACACAATCTTAACTAGTTGACACAAAATCTTAACTAGCTGACACATCATCTTCACTAGTTGACACAAAATCTTATCTTTTTGACACAAAATATTATCTTGTTGACACAAAATCTTAACTAGTTGAAACAAAATCTTATCTTGATGACACAAAATCTTAATTGGTTGACACAAAATCTTAACTAGTTGACACAAAATCTTAACTAGTTGACACATAATCTTTTTTTTCTGACATAAAATCTTATCTTGTTGACATAAAATCTTATCTTGATGACACAAAATCTTATCTTGTTGACACACAATCTTTACTAGTTGACACAAAATCTTATCTTTTTGACACAAAATCTTATCCTGTTGACACAAAATCTTAACTAGTTGAAACAAAATATTAACTAGTTGATGCAAAATCTTATCTTTTTGACACAAAATCTTATCTTGTTGACACAAAATCTTAACTAGTTGACACAAAATCTTATCTTGATGACACAAAATCTTATCTTGTTTACACAAAATCTTAACTAGTTGACACAATATCTTTTCTTTTTGACACAAAATCTTATCTTGTTGACACAAAATCTTATCTTGATGACACAAAATCTTAACTGGTTGACACAAAATTATAACTAGTTGACACAAAATTTTAACTACTTGACACAAAATCTTTTCTTTTTGACATAAAATCTAATCTTGTTGACACAACATCTTATCTTGATGACACAAAATCTTATCTTGTTGACACACAATTTTATCTTGTTGACACAAAATCTTACCTTGTTGACACAAAATATTAACTAGTTGACACAAAATCTTTTCTTTTTGACATAAAATCTTATCTTGTTGACACAAAATCTTGTCTTTTTGACACAAGATCTTATCTTGCTGACACAAAATATTATTATGTTGACACAAAACCTTATTATGTTGACACAAAACCTTATCTTGTTGACACAAAATCTTAACTAGTTGACACAAAATCTTAACTAGTTGACACAAAATCTTAACTAGTTGACGCAAGATCCTATCTTGTTGACACAAAATCTTAACTAGTTGACACAAAATCTTTTCTTTTTGACACAAAATCTGATCTTGTTGACACAAAATCTTATCTTTTTGACATAAAATCTTATCTTGCTGACACAATATTTTATCTTGCTAACACAAAATCTTAACTAGTTGACACAAAATCTTAACTAGTGGACACAAAATCTTAACTAGTTGACTCAAAATCTTAACTAGTTGACACAAAATCTTAACTAGTTGACATAAAATCTTAACTAGTTGACACAAAATCTTAACTAGTTGACAAAAAATCTTAACTAGTTGACACAAAATCTTAAGTTGTTTACATAAAATCTTAACTAGTTGACGCAAAATCTTATCTTTTTGACATGAAATCTTATCTTTTTTACACAAAATCTTATCTTGTTGACACAAAATCTAATCTTGTTGACACAAAATCTTATCTTTTTGACACAAAATCTTATCTTGTTGACACGAAATCTTATCTTGCTGACACAAAACCTTATTTAGTTGACACAAAATCTTAACTAGTGGACACAAAATCTAAACTAGTTGAAACAAAATCTTAACTAGTTGACACAAAATTTTAACTAGTTGACACAAAATCTTATCTAGTTGACACACAATCTTAACTAGTTGACACAAAATCTTATCTTTTTGACACGAAATCTTATCATTTTTACACAAAATCGTATCTTGTTGACACAAAATCTTAACTAGTTGACAAAACATCTTTTCTTTTTGACACAAAATTTTATCTTGTTGACACAAAATCGTAACTATTTGATACAAAATCTTATCTTTTTGACACACAATCTTAACTAGTTGACACAAAATCTTACCTAGTTGAAACAAAATCTTATCTTGTTGACACAAAATCTTATCTTGTTGACACAAAATCTTAACTAGTTGACACAAAATCTTATCTTGTTGACACAAAATCTTAACTTGTTGACACAAAATCTTTTCTTATTGACACAAGATCTTTTCTTGTTGACACAAAATCTTATCTTGTTGACACAAAATCCTTATTTGTTGACACAAAATCTTATCTTTTTGACACACAATCTTATCTTGCTGACACAAGATCTTATCTTGCTGACACAAAATCTTAACTAGTTGACTGAAAATCTTAACTATTTGACACAAAATCTTAACTAGTGCACAAAATCTAAACTAGTTGACACAAAATCTTAACTAGTTGACACATAATCTTTTCTTTTTGACACAAAATCTTAACTTGTTGACACAAAATCTTATCTTGTTGACACAAAATCTTATCTTGTTTACACAAAATCTTATCTTTTTAACACAAAATCTTATCTTGCTGACACAAGATCTTATATTGCTGATACAAAATCTTAACTAGTTGACACAAAATCTTTACTAGTGGACACAAAATCTTAACTAGTTGAAACAAATTCTTAACTAGTTGACACAAAATCTTAACTAGTTGGCACAAAATCTTATCTTTTTGACACAAAATCTTATCTTTTTGACACAAAATCGTATCTTTTTGACAAAAAAACTTATCTTTTTGACACAAAATCTTATCTTCTTTGACACAAAATATTAACTAGTTGACACAAAATCTTAACTAGTTGACACAAAATCTTAACTATTTGACACAAAATCTTATCTTTTCGACACAAAATCTTAACTTTTTGACACAAAATCTTAACTAGTTGACACAAAATCTTTTATTTTTGACACAAAATCTTATCTTGTTGACACAAAATCCTATTTAATTGACACAAAATCTTAACTAGTTGAAACAAAATCTTATCTTTTTGACACACAATCTGAACTAGTCGACACAAAATCGTATCTTTTTGACTCAAAATCTTATCTTTTTGACACAAAATTCTATCTTTTTGACACAAAATCTTATTTTGTTGAAACAAAATCTTAACTAGTTGACACAAAATCTTATCTTGTTGACACAAAATCTTAGCTAGTTGACACAAAATCTTATCTTGATGACACAAAATCTGAACTGGTTGACACAAAATCTTAACTAGTTGACACAAAATCTTAACTAGTTGACACTAAATCTTATCTTTTTTACACAAAATCTTATCTTTTTTACACAAAATCTTAACTAATTGACACAAAATCTTAACTAGTTGACACAAAATCTTATCTTGCTGACACAAGATCTTATCTTGCTGACACAAAATCTTAACTAGTTGACACAAATCTTAACTAGGGGACACAAAATCTTAACTAGTTGACTGAAAATCGTAACTATTTGACACAAAATCTTAACTAGTTGACACAAAATCTTATCTTGTTGACACAAAATCTGAACTAGTTGACACAAAATCTTTACTTTTTGACACAAAATCTTATCTTTTTGACACAAAATCTTATCTTGATGACACCAAATCTTATCTTGATGACACAAAATCTAAACTGGTTTACACAAAATCTTAACTAGTTGACACAAAATCTTAACTAGTTGACACAAAATCTTATCTTTTTGACACAAATTCTTATCTTTTTGACACAAAATCTTATCTTGATGACACAAAATCTTATCTTGATGACACAAAATCTTATCTTGATGACACAAAATCTAAACTGGTTTACACAAAATCTTAACTAGTTGACAGAAAATCTTAACTAGTTGACACAAAATCGTAACTAGTTGAAACAAAATCTTAACTAGTTGACACAAAATCTTATCTTGTTGACACAAAATCTGAACTAGTTGACACAAAATCTTTACTTTTTGACACAAAATCTTATCTTGTTGACACAAAATCTTATCTTGTTGACACAAAATCTTATCTTTTTGACACAAAATCTTATCTTGCTGACAAAAGATCTTTTCTTGCTGACACAAAATCTTAACTAGTTGACACAAAATCTTAACTAGGGGTCACAAAATCTTAACTAGTTTACTGAAAAATTTAACTAGTTGACACAAAATCTTAACTAGTTCACAAAATCTAAACTAGTTGACACAAAATCTTAACTAGTTGACACAAAATCTTATCTTTTTGACACAAAATCTTATCTTGTTGACACAAAATCTTAAATAGTTGACACAAAATCTTATCTTGTTGACACAAAATCTTAACTAGTTGACACAAAATCTTTCCTTTTTGACACAAGATCTTTTCTTGTTGACAAAAAAATCTTATCTTGTTGACACAAAATCCTTATTTGTTGACACAAAATCTTATCTTTTTGACACAAAATCTTATCTTGCTGACACAAGATCTTATCTTGCTGACAGAAATTCTTAACTAGTTGACACAAAATTTTAACTAGTTGACACAAAATCTTAACTAGTTGACTGAAAATCTTAACTATTTGACACAAAATCTTAACTAGTGCACAAAATCTAAACTAGTTGACACAAAATCTTAACTAGTTGACACAAAATCTTAACTAGTTGGCACAAAATCTTATCTTTTTGACACAAAATCTTATCATTTTGACACAAAATCGTATCTTTTTTACAAAAAAACTTATCTTTTTGACACAAAATCTTATCTTGTTTGACACAAAATATTAACTAGTTGACACAAAATCTTAACTAGTTGACACAAAATCTTAACTATTTGACACAAAATCTTATCTTTTCGACACAAAATCTTATCTTTTTGACACAAAATCTTAACTAGTTGACACAAAATCTTTTATTTTTGACACAAAATCTTATCTTGTTGACACAAAATCCTATTTAATTGACACAAAATATTAACTAGTTGACAAAAAATCTTATCTTTTTGACACAAAATCTTAACTAGTTGACAAAAAATCTTATCTTGCTGACACAAAATCTAATCTAGTTGACACAAAATCTGATCTTGTTGACACAAAATCTTAACTAGTTGACACAAAATCTTAACTAGTTGACACAAAATCTTAACTAGTTGTCACAAAATCTTAACTAGTTGACACAAAATCTTATCTTTTTGACACAAAATCTAATATTGTTTACTCAAAGTCTTAACTAGTTGACACAAAATCTTAACTAGTTGACACAAAATCTTAACTAGTTGACACACAATCTTAACTAGTTGTCACAAAATCTTATCTTTTTTACACAAGATCTTATCTTGCTTACACAAAATCGTAAGATTATTTAATACGAGAGTCAAGCCAATTTGTCAATTAAATGGCGTCCATTAAATCACGACAAAAACTGGAGTTGTGTAAAGGAATTTAATTTTAATTGGTGACTAAGATAAGAGTTCACTAAAACGTTCTACGGTCATGGAATAATGGATAGAGCTTATTTCTTAAACACTTAAGAGGTAGTCAGATAGAGAGTTGTGTAAACGAATTCAATTGTAATTGGTGACTGAAATAAAAGTTCACTAAAACATTATACGTTCATGGAATAATGGATAGAATTTATTTCTTAAACACTTAAGAGGTAGTCAGATAGAGAGTTGTGTAAACGAATTCAATTGTAATTGGTGACTAAGATAAGAGTTCACTAAAACGTTCTACGTTCATGGAATAATGGATAGAGCTTATTTCTTAAACACTTAAGAGATAATCAGCTAGAGAGCTGTGTAAACTAATTCAATTGTAATTGGTGACTGAAATAAGAGTTCACTTAAACGTTCTACGTTCATGGCATAATGAATAGAATTAAATTCTTAAACACTTAAGAGGTAGTCAGCTAGAGATTTGTGGCAAATACAAACACAAGAAAAACAATATATCTGGAATATGCAAAGTTACAAGGGGAATCAATACTTTCTGATAATTTTATTTACTTTGAGTAAATATTAGGCTTAATTCCTCGGTTAAAGCATCAAGTTTAACGCATTGATATGTTAAATGTAAAGAACATAAGAATAACTATTACATTCAGGGGTTAGTACAAGACAGATATACAAATACGTGTTCATGTAGTCACTTTGTGATTTTTAACTTTGTCAGCTACAGTTACAAGTAAATTTAGTGAAGAGGTTTTGGTTCACTCTTTTATGTTATTTAATAGTCGTGAACAATGGTTAGAAACATTAAGATATTATCTGTTTATGTAATGTGTTTGAGAAAATGTCAATAATACGTCATGTATTAGTTATTGAAGCGTCAAAATTGCCTTTTAAAAAGATGGAACTCAAAATATTTGTCTAGAAAACATTACATATTACTTATTATGGCATCATTTTATCACTATTTACCTATTTAAAAATCGAGGAATATTTATTGTTAGAGCAATAAAATGTTGCTTCATTTCGGGATTGTTTTAGTCACAGTTTATGGTAGGTTAATTATAGTCAAGAAATACAAGATCTAATGTTACTTCACCACTCGTGTTTCACTTATCTTACCATGAACCTGTCTTCCACCTATTTAAAGAATGTTATCTAACAGCGTACAATAAAACACTTGTCGTGTAAGATTTGACATAGAGTCATAAAATATAAGCAATAAAATTTTGGTTTCGTTTCCAAAAGCTGTTAGGAGAGCAGAGTTGTTTATGTTGATGACTCCCATGGTCCGTCCTAGGCCTGGAATGTTCACCTTTAAACAAACCTAACCAGGATATGTTCTCTATGATGTCATTGGGTGTAACTGTACTCAAGTGTTCATAAAATATAAGCAATAAAATGTTGGTTTGGTTTCCAAAAGCTGTTAGGAGAGCAGAGTTGTTTATGTTGATGACTCCCATGGTCTGTCCTAGACCTGGAATGTTCACCTTAAACAAACGTAACCATGGTATGTTCTCTATGATGTCATTGGGTGTCACTGTACTCAAGTGTTCATAAAATATAAGCAATAAAATGTTGGTTTGGTTTCCCAAAACTGTTAGGAGAGCAGGGTTATTTATGTTGATGACTCCCATGGTCCGTCCTAGACCTGGAATATACATCTTTAAACAAACGTAACCATGATATGTTCTCTATGATGTCATTGGGTGTCACTGTACTCAAGTGTTCATAAAATAATGCGTACTAGCTAAACGCTTGCACAATAAACGCATACAGATAACTCTATAAGAGAATGCGTACATGACTAACACAAATTTCAATAGTTGCGTACTCGGAATATCGCAAACATTGGTAATTAATGCTGGCAACGAATCTCGCACACCATGATCATTGTAATGATGATAATAATAAAGCGTGTAAATGTATAAATAATAAAGTGACAATTTACATGGCGCAATAAACCATCACTTTACATAAAATTAGATTACACATATTATCAACACATTCTAAGTAAAACAGTCTAGCCTAAACGAAACATATAATTACATTACGGTGCATGCAAGCTACATTCGATGCAAGCAAACGTTATTATAAGCCCATGCTGTAAAGAGGCAATTTTAAAAAAAATCTATACTTAACTAAACCAACAAATACCTTTTAAATATTGTAAAGCTCATAAAGTAATCAGTAGCATAATCTTTTTCCGATGAAATATTTTTAAAATTATATTCCAGGCCATAATAATTAGGTTTATTGTGAATTTGATTCAATACAATTGTGGAATATGATCGAATCATTGGCTAGTAGACTGAAGGGCCGTCAATAAACGATATCACGTGTCTTGGGTCGAGAGGTCACTTATTTGTAAAGATTTGTGAGAGGGGGGTGGGATGTTTAGGAAATGTGACGTCACATCCAGTCGAGCAACTTGACTGTCATTGCACCAATCGTTTAATTACTTACCTTATTTAAATGATTTGTGAGAGGGGGTGGGATGTTTAGGAACTGTGACGTCACTTTAAGTCGAGCAACTTTACTATCATTGAACCAATCGTATAATTATTTACCTTATTTAAATTCGAGGAACCTTTACTTGTATGTTGTTAAAATTTTGTTTCTCTAACAGAAGATTTGTTTTTCTCATTTTTTAAAAGTTGCTAAATTTAGTCTTAACAGATAAGATTTATACTGCGTTCACCTTTTCTGTAGTACGTAACTTTTACTGTATGAAATCATCAACCGTCTGGATGCCTATTTAAATAATCGTGATAAACAACCTATAATAAAACCTGAGATCATGACGTGTAGCAGTTGGCTTTAAATGTTAAATTGGACCTGAGAGTCATGAAATATGGGCAGTAAATTGTTAAACCCTCCTGCCCCACTCCACTCAGGAAGTTGTTTCTGTCTCTGACTCACGTGGTCTCTCCTACAATTTGAATGTTCAACATAAACACACATAAAACATTTATTAGTTTTGTCTATCTTGTTAGTGACGTCACTGATTGTCCATTGTATTCTCGGTTGACCAATCATATTTTGACTAGACAACGCAAACACATTGAAGACGATGTGTATAAGACAAACACATTAAAGACGGTCTGTACAAGACAAACGCGAAGACTGAAATATGCGAATACGTAAGATCACGCACATTTACATTTAATGCGGCCATTGAATCTCTCGCACAATGATTATAATGATGACGAATAAGATAACAATTAATCTTATTATTGGATCGTTTATGCGGGGTATTATCCCAGCAAACAGCTAACCTGAATTTAGTCTGAATTCATTCAATGTATAAAATTGATAGCTTACATAAAACGTATGATGATATAGGTACACATAATGTAGCACGGTACATGCCAATGTTAACATTAGATCAACTCAAAATTTGATGATAACTCATGTCACGTCAATAAAGTATAATCACAAACCAAATGTGTTAAGTATTTAACATTAATATAAAGAACTACGTTCACTCCTCTCAAAAAGAAAATAACTTCTTATATCAAAGTGAAATACAATTAAATAAGCCTCTTCGTTTTTAATAACTTTTCTTTTACGAAAAGAAGTATATCATATATTACGATCAAGAATTTTTTATTTCGTATTAGTTGGGTTTTTTTCCTAGGGGTGTACAGGATACAATTTTATTAAATATGCGTGGAGTCAGACTTGTCGGATCTATGAAGAGATGCCGGAGCTGGATTTACAGATGAAAAAAAAATCTTACATAATCACGTGACTTAGTTGAGTGGAGTCACTTGACTCTTCATTGCTAGAGTTCATTAATAAGGACATGACATGATGACGTATGCTCATATTGAATCATTACAATGTTAAAAAATTAAACTAGAAAAAGAAATATTAAGTTCGATACGTTCCAGATGATGCACAATATATACGCACATAATGTACATTTAGTAATAATATTTTTAGTTTTCAGCTGCAGTTTTTTTTAGTTGTTTTTTTTTTTGCTCTTACGCTGTTTTATGCTCGCAAATTGGCAGTTCAGTCACAACTCGGAACAACAGTGACATTTTATTGTTATTGCTCAAATTGTTCACTGAATGGAAGCAACTGCCGTACTCACTGACTTTTGTATCACGCTGTTTCCATTCAGTAAGGCATGCCAAGCATGTGCGATCAATGCGCAAAGTAAACAATATCGTGTGCGAAATAACAGAAATCATTTTTGTGCTATATTTTGCAAATATTTAATGGGACGGGAGGGGGGGGGGAAGGTGGATGAAACATTTGCGATGATTTGTGACGAGGGGAAGAAGGTGTGTGATCATATTACCAAGTACATTTACACAACATGTACATGTGTCCATAGAACCACAAGGTGTGTGATCATATTACCAAATACATTTACACAAAATGTACATGTGTCCATAGAATCACAAGGTGTGTGATCATATTACCAAATACATTTACACAACATGTACATGTGTCCATAGACACACTTGATGTGTGATCATATTACCAATTACATTTACAAAAATTGTACTTGCCCAGCCAACAGTGTTGTTCATTTGTTACCACTGAGATGTTATTGGTTGTTTGACACAATTTTATAGTGGGGTCAAGACTTAAGGGAGAAATTTAAATGGCGTTCTCTCGATACCTGATCTAGGAGTTTCACAAAGGCAACAAAATGTTTATGATTTATTAAAACTTATATCATTTGAGGATTGATGTAATAAAAATACCTTCTACAATGCCAAATGTGACAACCATTTACAAAAAAAAAAATAATAATAATAAAAATATATATATATATATTTAAAAAATTAAAAAAAAAAAAACGGGAAAATAATTATTTTTTTGCTTATCATTTCAAATTATATAAACGTGAATCATTTGTTCATTGTAATTATAAAACTTTGTTTTCTGCAAGACAAAAAACGCTAACTAGCTTGTTCTTTGTACGCTCCAAACCTTTTCCCACCATTATTATGCTACACCAATAACAAGATAAGTGACAGTACCCTCACTACAAATGTTCGAAACGTTGCCTCCAACATCTCAGAAGTGTGTAAAAAGGCCGTATGTGATTCATGCGCTTAATAGTGTTTCACCAGACTTTTGGATGACTCATTTAATGAAAAAGGTCTTTAATTTTTTTGAGTCAGAGTTGGATATTTTAACAAATGTTTCAACTTCTAATGGCTTAGTATGGGTAAAGGAATTATTGGAGAGAGTTTCTTACATCATTATCTAAGTCTATACAGCCTTTCAAAAACTTTGTTCATTTAAAAAAAATGTCACATAGATAAAACATTCGCATATATATACATACACATACACACACAGACACACACATATATATATATATAAATGTATATATATATATATATATTATAATATAATATAAATAATGATTATAATAAGCATTAAGCAGATTTTGTACGCTGGCCCTAAACAAAAAGTGACTCTAAATATCGCCAAAAGACTTCATTAGAGTATTAACGAAAATCGTGTCGGAAACATATGTGAATGTGTAATTTCTAACCTTCTCTGTTTAAGTATATTTTAAACTATAGCAAAACATGATTAGCTATGTATTGTGTCATTCTGCAAAACAAACTAGATTGCAATAAATAATAAGTACATATCAACGATTGTGTCTTTGATCGAAACTGACAAAATTCTTGGTAAATTAAAAATGTTTACCTTCAGATTTTCGTCTTTACTTTACAAAATTGTGTACCACAATGAGGCTCTCCACAAAATTAACGGCATTTTAAAACCTTCTCAAGTGTTAAGGCTCTATATATAGTTACAGGCATATCTAGCCTTGTTGAAGACATGAGACTACTTTGTTCTTACGTGGCTTTGTGTTCTAAAAATAGATAGTTTAATACTTAGCAGGAACACATTCTCTGTAATAGCCTACAATCTCGTTCTAAATCCTGAGATTTTTATAACACACCTCCTTTGTAAACACTACTTGTTCCACAATTTTATATAATTTTATTTTAAGAAAGTATTTTTTCGGCTTACGGTTGATTGATAAAATAAAGAATACGATTAGAACAGAGGTTTAAACGTTGCAAGCACATGGCTATATATGGTATAAAAGGGGATCATGCATAAGGAAGATAAAACGCCATGGCAAACACAACCATTAAGTTTATAAGTTAATTGCATTTGGGTTACACGCCATTATAAAAAGTCTTGAAACTCGGGGCTTTATGTCGTTAATACCAGATAAATTATTGCATAATTTTACTGTTACTAAAAACGAAGAAACAAAATTAGTTATAAATATAATTTTTTCTAGCGATGTTTTATTTTTAAGTCTAATATGTTTTGTGTAGATTTGGCCTTCATTTTATGCGTGTATTTTTTTTAAAAAAATTATCGTTTACAGACATTTCTTTGTAACAGAAGATTATTGCGTCCTACATTTAAATCTACAGGATTTCGATTCCGATTCCTGTTAATTCTGAATTAGGCAATTTTTTACAAACCCATCTTCTGCCGGCGGTCAGAATGACGGCGTGTCACTTGAAGCAGGACGGAGTGGCGATTCCAGAGAGTCAGTAGACCAGATGTGCGATTTGTGACGTTTTCGCGAGAAATTTACTTTCGAGGAAATCAAAGGGTGAGGATGTGTGTATGTTCTCATCAGTGCGTCCCCTCTAATATCCGTCGATTTCAGCCACCAAATTCCAATTGTCCGAGTCACTAACTGTCAATCATTGTATAAGTCCTCATTAGGGGGATGGCGGCTGTTTTGACGTAACCAATCTCTGGTGAGACTATCACTAACAGGCCAGATGGCCCGAGAGTGATGACTTGAATTTACATGAGTCATCCAGTCAAGTGGCTAGTCACTGTCCACATCAAAGGATAGACGTGTGACCTCCGTTCCTCGCCCGCACCCCGAGAAAACACTCCGCACCAGAACCGCACATCTAGTCTACTGACCATCTGGACTCGCGCCCCCGTCCTGCTTCAAAGGAATCGCCGTCTCTCTGAGCGCCGACTATTCGCCCTTTGGGCTTCAACAATATGTAAAGGTTTATTTGGGTGTAGGTTAACGTTTTGTTTGAAATGAGAATTACCTTATTGAAACGTTGCAGGGGTTCTTAGCAATTTCTTACACATAATCAGATTACTGTTTTAAAAAATAGTATTACGTCTTCTCGCGGGTAACTGTACACACATCAAAGCAGACAATACGATAAATACCATTAACCAAAGCATGTTTGATCGTTACATTTTAAATTTCATGGTAAAACATAACAAGTATCGCCAGCAACTAGAAAGATCTTTTTAAAGATTTTCTATTAGTTCATAAGTTTCCAGACATAAAACATAGCCCACATATTATACCGAACCCTACCCACACCCCATAAACAAATTCAAGTCACAAATTTAAACATGCCACCAGTCACGTAGCTCGTGATGATATCAGCTGACATGGAAGATTTACGGCAGAGTTACCCGCCCTTATTCTCGACAACCGTCATGTATTTCTAATTGTTTAAATAATGTCTACCAATAATTCAAACTAGCACACATTATGTGATTGTCTAATAATATAATCATTAAGAACAGCAAGGACTGTAAACAATTTGTTATTAGATCTATTAATTCTATACGATATCTATAATTTATTCAATAACATTATCTGTGAGACCCTTGGTTTTTTTTAGGTGGCACATGTCTGCTTTAAGAGTTGTATATTTCTCTAGTGACTGTGCGTCTTACCATACACAAGATATAAATTTGTTTAAAAAAACAAAGCTTACAGCCGAGTTGCGAAGTCAAGTTCGATAATAAAGTGGGAAATGAAAGGGCACAAACACAATTTTTCTAACTTTAAAAAAAAAAAGTAACGTCTTAGCTGGGGCTTTAACCTACGACCTTCCGCGTGCTAGGTAAATTTATCAACCAATACACTACGCAATACATGCTATTTTTGTTGTTCTGAAAGAACAAAGTAATTGACCTCAATTTAACAAATTATTGGCTTGGTCGTGATGCCCCCCCCCCCGACCCACTAGACTACATTTTCTTGTTAACTGATTGGTAGGTGGGATTAGACAGCTTGCTTGCTGTCACAGTTTATAGTTGGTTTTTATGGTCATAAAAGATAAGATTTAAACTTCCTACACCACTTCTGTTGTACGTAACTTTTATTGTATGATATCATCAACCGCCTGGATATCTATTTATAGAATAAAGATAAGCAGCTTACAATAAAACTTGAAAACATGACTGGTAGAAGTGAGCTTTAAATGTTCCATTGGACCTGATAGTCATACAATATCAGCAATAAATTATTACACCCTCCTCCCCAAGTTAACTCAGGAAGTTGTTTCTGTTTATGACTAAGGTTTCTCTCTCCTACAACTGGAATATTCAACATAAACAGACGTAGACAATTTATTAATTTTGTCTATCTTTTATGTGAAGTCACAAAGTGTCACTTGATGTCACTTGATTCTGAGGTGACGAAACATAATCTCACTAGACATCTCACACATAAACAGTTTCTTAATGTAGTCTATATTTTTGCGACGTCACAAATTGTCCACTGTATTCTGAGGTAACCAAACATAATCTCACTACACAACGCCCACACAATGAAGCATAAAGATAACTTTACTAAGACCATGTGTACATGACAAACACAAAGACTGAAATGTGTACAGATCGCGCACATTGACATTTAATGTGGCCGTGGAATTTCGTACACAATAAAAAATATAATAATGATGATGATAATGACTGTAAGAATAAACTAAAAATGTGATCTTTTATGTGGGGCATTATCCCAGAAAACAGCCGGACTCACTCACATAAATAAAAATTCATTCAAAGTAAAATATTGATAACTTACATAAAACATTTGATGATATTGTGAAGGATTTAATCACACACTTGTTAACTTATGAATCAAACACTGATACTCCAAGACTAAATTTACAAATTAATCATGTTTAATTCCTTAACTTGGAAACACTCATCCCTAACTAAAGTCGTCTGTCCTAACACTGCCTATCCCTATCTCCGTCTGTCTCCCGTGTGTCCCTAACTCCCCGTGTTATATACCCGTAAGTCTTTCATAAGACACGGTAAAGCTTGTTTGACTTAACCAATCTCTGGCGAGACTACCACACCCAGGTTTGGCGTCCACAAGCTTGCCTCGTTCTCGCCCGCAACCTTAACCCTTCAATGACACCGTTGGCCCGTGGTCAATCCCCGTCCACATTAAAGGACCCAAGCTTGGCGTCCGTCGCCGGCCATAGCTAAGGATCAAAGCTTGGCCACGTTTCTCGGCCGCACCCATCCAGCTTCAAAGGACCCATCCCTCTGAGCGCCGACAATTCGCCCCCAGGGCCTCCACAATATTAGGTACGTATGACGTAAGTGCGGTACATGTGAACGTTAACATTAGCGACAACTCAAAATTTGATGTCAGCCGACGTCACATAGATAATGTATAATCATAAATCAAAGTGTTACATATTTAACAATAAGATTTAAAAAAAACTACGCACACTCCTCTCTAAAAGACAATGGTTTCTTATCTCAAAGTACAATACAATTAAAGAAGGCTCTTGGATTTAAATTATTTTTCTTATAAAAAATAGGCATATAATATATGTTTTTCTTTCCCTAGGTGTGTACCGGATAAAATTTTATTAAATGCGTGTAAACACACTTGTCGGATTTATGAAATGAGATCCGGCTAGAGCTGGATGTAGAGATAGAAACAAAATATCTTACATAATCACGTGACTTAGTTGAGTGGAGTCTCTCGACCTTTTATTCCTGTAGTTCATTAATAAAGAGATGACATGGTGGCATATACTAATATTGAATCTTTAAAATGTTAAATAATTGCATTAGAAAAAGAAATATTAAGTTCCGTAAGTCCAAGATGAAACACAATAAAAAAAAGCCCTTAATGATAATTAAGTAATATTAATTTTTAGCTTTCAGATTCAGTTTGTTTTTAGTTTTTACGTTGTTGTTGGCTCACAAATCAGCAGTTCAGTCACAACTCTGAAGAACAGTGACAGTTTATTGTTATTGCTCGAATTGTTCCCGGAATGGAAGCAAGTGCCGTACTCACAGAATTTTGTATCACGTGGTTTGCATTCATCAAGTGTGTGGTCTTATCATTGAATAAAGTTAAGCATTAAGTAGATTACGAGCGATGGCCCTAAAGAAAAAATTGCTCTAAACGTGTCCAAAAGTATTAATTAGTGTAGTAACGAAAATCATGTCAGAACCATATGTGTAATCTCTAACCTTCTGCCTTTAAGCATATTATGTCCAACAATATCAAAACATGATACGCTATGGCATGTGTCTTTCTACAAAACTAACTAGATTACAATAAACAATAAGTACGTCACAAAATTGGTGTCTTTGTTCAAAATTACTAAGGTTTTAGTTTTAGTAACTTAAACCAACTTTACCTTCAGAATTTCGTCTGTGCTTTACAAAATCTTGTTCCACAATGAGGCTCTCCTCAAGTAGAGTGGCTTATATAACCTTCTCAACTGATAAGGATCTATATTTAGTTACATGCATATCCAGCTTTTTTGAAGACATGCCACTACGTTGTTCTTACGTGGCTTTGTGTTCTAAAAATAGATAGTCTAAAACTTTTGAAGAACATAATTGTAAAAGTTGAAAGCGTGTGACTTTATATGGTGATATAAGGGAGTCAGGAATGAGGAAGTTAAAACGACATGGCAAACACAGTCATTAAATTTATAACTTAATTGTACTTGGGTGACCCACCGTTATAACATATTTGTGAATCTGAGGCCTTATGACGTCATGACAAGATAAGTTAATGCATAATATTTCTGTTCTAAAAACGACCAAACAAAAATAATTCTGCCTATAATGTTTTCTAGCGATGTCTTAATTTTTAATTTACTATCTTTAGTGTAGATTTGGAATTCGTATTATTCATGCCGTTTGTTTAAATCTATCGTTTACAGAGGTTTCTTTGAAACAGAAGATTATTGCGTCTTACCCTTAACTCTACTGGAATCGATCCTTGTAAATTCGGAATTAGGGCATTTTGACAAATCCAGCTCCAGTCGCATTTCTCAAATTAGAATCACGTACAGCCTTACACTCTACCTTATTTTTCTTAATGTTGCATCTTTTAAATCTGTTTAAGATTTACTTATTTTCCTGGTGTTTATGGTTTTACCAAATAACTCATTAAACGTTTAAAGTGCAGACGGGAAGAACGTGAATTAGTATATATTTATATATAATTATCCTCATGGTTCAACCATGCCAGACACCAACCAAGCTGTCTAACCCCACCGACCAATCAGCTGGCACGAAAAGGTAGTCTAGAGGGTGGGGGTCATCGCGACCAAGCCAATAATGCGTTAAATTGAGGTCAATTACTTTGTTCTTTCAGAACAATAGATTAAACATGTACATGGTCAAAGATATACCAAATTTGTGATCAAATTACTAAATACAATTACACATGTACATGTTCACAGACACTAAAGGTGTGTGATCATATTAATAGGTCCATTTACACGTGTAAATATACACAGATACACAAGGTGTGTGATTATATTACTAGGTACATTTACACATGTACATGTACACAGACACACAAAGTGTGTGATCCTATTAATAGGTACATTTACACGTGTTTATGTACACAGATAAACAAGGTGTATGATCATATGAATAAGTACATTTACACATGTACATGTACACCGATACACAAGGTGTGTGATTCTATCAATAGGTACATTTACACGTGTATATGTACACAGATACACAAGGTGTGTGATCGTATTATTAAGTACATTTAGACATTAACATGTACACAGATACACAAAATGTGTGATCATATTACTGAATATTTTTAAGCATTACGTGATTACGAACGCTGGCCCTAAACAAAAAATCATGTTAAGCCTGGTCCCTATTGGAATTTAGGGCGTGTTAGCACATTTTCGTATTATGTATCAGTACTTATGTTAGATATCAGTATTATGTAGTTATCAGTAATTGTGTTTAGATTTTAGACATATTTTTATGAATTTTCTTGTGTAATGAATATACCTAACATTTTTTAAATTTAAAAGTCATTTCTTTACATTTTAAAAAAATTTATTTTCTCTTTAATGTAACTACAATTCACCACAAATGATGACGTAAAACTCTCTATAATTTTACAAATATTCTAATGACGTCAACTTTAAAAAAAACTAATTCTTTTGCACGCTTTCGCACCACTCTTCAATGCTTAAAAAACTATGTATTCGACTTCCGGCAATGGCGGCCGTTCCCTGCGCTAGTGTTACCTCTCGATTCGAAATATTTTTTTGGTAGTTTTAACGGGTTTTTTAACGGATCGAGTAATTGAGTGTTGCTGCACAAATGGCAGGTCAGGACAAACAAAAAACATATATACCTCATGGGTCTAGGACTTATGGATGCTGAGATCAAGGGTGATGACAGAGGGACAGACGGACGGACAAAACGGGTGCAATAGCGCATTTGACTTCTCGAAAATAAGCTAAAATGGCTCTTAACGTGTATACAAGTATTAATTAGAGTAGTAACGAAAATCATTTCAGAACCTTATGTGCAATCTCTAGCCTTCTGCCTTTAAGCATATTTCCAACAATAACAGAACATGATATGCTATGGAATGTGTCTCGCTACAAAACTAACTAGATTACAATAAACAATAAGTACGTCACAAAATTTGTGTCCCTGTTAAAAATTAGTAAGGTCTTAGTAACATAAACCAACATTACCATCAGAATGTCGTCTTTACTTGTTCCACATTGAGGCTCTCCTCAAAATGAGTGTCTTTTATAACCTTCTCAACTGATAACGATCTAAATTTAGTTACATGCATATCCAGCCTTGCTTAAGACATGCCACTTCTTTGTTCTTACGTGGCTTTGTGTTCTAAAAATAGATAGTCTGAAACTCTTCAAGATCGGAATTGTAAAAGTTGAAAGCACCTGACTTTACATGATTATATAAGGGAGTCAGGAATGAGGAAGGTAAACGACATGGCAAACACAATCATTGAATATATAACTTAATTGTACTTTGGTAGACCCACTGTTATAACAAATTGTGAATCTGAGGCCTTATGACGCCATGACAAGATAAGGTATTGCATAATATTACTGTTCTAAAAAATGACAAAAACAAAAATACTTATGCTTATAATGTTTTCTAGCGATGGCATAGTTTTTTAATTTACTATCTTTTGTGTAGAATAGGAATTCATATTATGGATGTAGTTTGTTTAAAATTATGGTTTACAGAGGTTTCTTAGAAACAGAAGATTATTGCGTCTTAAACAGAACTGTAAAGTATTTCGGCTCCAGTTCCTGTAAATTCGGAATAAGGCAATAATGACAAATCCAGCTCCAGTCGCATTTCTCAAATTTGAATCACGTACAGCCTTACACTCTACCATATTTTTCTTAATATTGCATCTTTTAAATCTGTTTAAGATGTACTTATTTTCCTGGTGTTTATGGTTTTATCAAATAACTCATTAAACGTTTAAAGTGCAGACGGGAAGAACGAGAAATTGTACCTATATATATATATATATAATTCTCCTCATGGTTCAACCATGCCGGACACCAAGCAAGCTGTCTAACCTCACCAACCAATCAGCTGTCAAGAAAAGGTAGTCTAGAGGGTGGGGGACCATCGCGACCAAGCCAAAAACGCGTTAAATTGAGGTCAATTACTTTGTTCTTTCAGAACAACAGATTAGCATGTATTGCGTAGTGTAGTGGTTGTTAACTTCACTTGACACGCGTAAGGTCGTAGGTTCAAGCTCCAACTAAGACATTACTTTAAAACAAATAATTGTGCTAGTGCCCGTTCATTTCCCACTTTCGCATCGAACATGACTTCGCAACTCAGCTGTAAGCTTTGTTTTTTAACGTACGTAGAATTGTACAGCAGAAACTCCGTCAGATGCCGGACGATTTGCTCAGCAAAAAAGCTGATGAGATCCAATGCTATGCAGACAGGCGTGATTATAAGCACTTCTACGAAGCTTTGAGAGACGTGTATGGCCCAACGTCCTCAGACTCAAGTCCACTTCTCAGCGAAGACGGCAACACGCTCATCTCGGACAAAGGGAAGATCTTGGAGAGGTGGGCTGAACATTTTAACAACATCCTTAATCGCCCATCGGCAATCAATGAAGAAGCCATCAATCGTCTCCCCCAAGTGCCAAAAAACAAGGCACTTGATGACCCACCTACCTTGCTCGAGACCCAGAAAGCAATCTGTCTACTTTCAAGTGGCAAAACACCTGGTTCAGATGCCATACCAGCTGAGGTATACAAGGAAGGGGGACCAGCCCTAACTGAAAGGCTCCACCAGCTATTTCTCTTGATATGGGAGCAAGAGAGGATCCCGCAGGATTTCAAAGATGCATCCATTGTACATCTTTATAAAGGAAAGGGAAATAGACTGGTTTGTGACAACCACAGAGGCATATCCCTGCTTTCTATCGCAGGAAAGATCCTAGCCAGAATCCTGCTAAACCGCCTCACAGCTCATCTTGACAAAGGTCTCCTGCCTGAAAGCCAGTGTGGCTTCCGAAGAGAGCGAGGAACCATCGACATGATTTTTGCTGCCAGGCAACTACAAGAGAAATGCCAGGAGCAGAACTCTGACCTTTTCTCCACCTATGTTGACCTAACCAAGGCATTCGACACAGTTGGCAGAGAGGGTTTGTGGAAAATCATGGAGAAGTATGGTTGCCCAACCAAATTCATTTCCTTGGTTCAACAATTCCACGAGGGCATGCAGGCCAGAGTCCAGGACAGAGGAGAGTCATCTGACCCTTTTCCTGTCACAAACGGTGTCAAGCAGGGATGCGTCCTGGCCCCAACGCTATTCAGCATCATGTTCTCTGCCATGCTGACAGAGGCCTTCAGAAACGAAGATGTTGGTGTTAAGCTAAGGTACCATACGGATGGCAAACTGTTCAACCTTCGGAGGCTTCAGGCAAAAACCAAGGTCAGGACAGACACAATCAGGAACCTGCTCTTTGCAGACGATTGTGCCCTCAATGCTGCCTCAGAGGATGACATAAAACGCAGTGTCAACCTGTTCTCCAGCGCCTGCACTTACTTTGGTCTGACAATTAACACAAAGAAGACTGAAGTCCTTTATCAACCCGCGCCTGGAAAGCCTTATGTTGAGCCCATCATCACTGTCAACAACCAGAAACTGAACGCAGTTTCGCTAAACTTGGACCGTATATCAACGCCATGCTAAAAAGCTGAACCACGTTCACACAACAAGCCTCAGGAAGATTCTGTGCATAAAGTGGCAGGACAAAACTCCAGATACCACGGTACTAACCAGAGCTGGCCTCCCCAGCATCTTCACCCTACTAATGCAGCCACAGCTTCGCTGGGCAGGGCACCTAACCCGAATGCCAAATGAGAGACTACCAAAGAGACTCTTCTATGGCGAGCTCCAGGATGGCCAGCGGTCCCATGATGGACAAAAGAAACGCTTTAAAGACACATTGAAAGCGTCTCTGAAAGCGTTTGCAATAAACCCAGACACGTTGGGGGAAGCTGCGTTGGACCGGTCCACCTGGCGCCAATCCATCCATGAAGGTGCTAAGACATACGAGGCAAACAGGATTAACGCCGCAGAAAAGAAGAGGCAAGCCCGAAAGGCCCGTGCTGTCAACCCTCCAGGAGACAATCAACTCATCCAATGTCCCTTCTGTTCCCGAACTTTCCGTGCCAGGATCGGCCTTGTCAGCCATCTGCGCACACATAGGCAAAACAAGTCCCAGCAACCCTCGGATGACTAAAGTGGTCCTCGTCGATTCGACGGACGAACGAACGAACGAAGACATTACTTTAAAACAAATAATTGTGCTAGTGCCCGTTCATTTCCCACTTTCATATCGAACATGACTTAACGACTCAGCTGTAAGCTTTGTTTTTTTGACATTGTCAAATAACTTCATGCTCTCCGTTTTGCACACAGTCGTTTTCCCAAACCGACCCCAATTGGACAACTGTGTTTTTCAGGAAGTCTTCATCCGTCACTAAATCATTTTTGGCGTATGCTACGACGTGGGTGGTATAGTGTGATTATATTACGTCCAGAATGAGAAAAGTATTTTATCCATACGTCAATCTGAGTGTTGTATTCAATTATATGTGTGTTCTACTTAGAGTTAGTTAACTTATATATTATTAATACTTAGGTATTTGCTCTTTTATACTTTTGTTTTTCAGGCTAAACTATCTAGCTAATATCGTTACTTTTGTTTATTTTATTTGGTCTCAAGTTATTAATTTTCAATCTTTTTTATAAAAAATTAAATTTATCATTGTTTCTTTGGTTGTTGAGTCCTTGACAGACGATGCATATTCTCCAAACAGCTGTCCCCTAAGTAAGATTGCATTTCATCTGTGTATTTTTAATATATATGTAAAAGTTTATTCGCGTGAAGGCTAAAGTTTTGTTTGAAACTCAAACTACTTCATTGGCATGTAGCGTTGTTATTAACCATTTCTTACACATAATCAGAGAAGTGTCTAAAAATAGTATTACGTCTTCTCACAGCACACTGTACAGACATCAAAGCTTGACATAAAATAAATATCATTAGCTAAAGCTTATTTAATGGATACATTATAAAATTCATGTTAACAATATAACAAGTATTGGCAGAAACTAGAAATATCTTCAGAAGGTTTACCATTAGTTCATACGTTTCAAGACTTGGTGGTCGAGTGGTAGCGCGAAAGGCCCGTGCTGTCAACCCTCCAGGAGACAATCAACTCATCCAATGTCCCTTCTGTTCTGTCTTACCGATTTTCACGAGTTCGAATCCACTTGGCGAGGATTTGTTCCCGGGGCCTGAGGAGTCCCTGAGTCACCAGCTATGAATGGATACCTAACTAGACAATTTTTAAGCGGCTAAGTAATGCGCGGAACCCTTATAGCCGTGACCTGTGACCGCTGCGTCACTTGCCAACAGATCATCTGTCATTGCCTGTGGGCGCAATTATCTTCTGCATAGAAGGAGCGTCTGTATATCTAAGAAGAGATAAAACATATTATACCGACCCCTACCCACACCCCATAAACAAATTCAAGTCACAAATTTAAACATGCCACCAGTCACGTAGCTCGTGATGATATCAGCTGACATGAAAGATTTATGGCAGAGTTACCCACCCTTATTCTCGGCAACCGTCATGTATTTCTAATTTGTTGAAATGGTGTAGCAATGGCACAAAATACCGAATATTATTTGTTGGCCTGATGTATAAGCTTAAACATAAACAATATGCCATTATTAATATAGATCGTCTTTATTTGCCTTAATAACTTAATTCATTTTTATACAGATCTTTTTGTTTTTTTAACTGGCACATGTGTTCTGCTGTTTGTCATTCGTTCTGGCATAACCTTTACGGAGTTTGTAAATAAAAGTAATGAGAAAATGTATTTAAATTGGTATTTTATAGACAGTAATCAACCACACCAGGTTTTAAATCACTGAGATTGTGTTGCTAGGCATTAGGAAAGGGGAGAATTTATTTTACACCTGGAAGAATATAGTTTAATGGGAAAAATGTATCTAAATAATACCACCGGTGAAGAAGGATTTATTTGGCGACATCAGCCAAATATTTGATATAAGTTATAGAAGGAGAAATAAGGAAATAAGATTAACTTAGGAACCATACTTTTATGACATCAATCCAAAAGAAGCGACACAGAAATTATGTTAGGGCAAGGATAATTTCACTAACTGACATAATTAGATCTTCGAATTATCTGTTAGAGGAAACACATTTAATTTGGTCTCGTGTCCAACAATTTTGAAAGGCTACTTATTAGAGAAATGATTTCAACTTAATATCATATAGCCGTTATAAATATTTATGCTTGAAATTTACTGCCAGATTTGATGTAATTTTACTTAGGTCAAATCATCTATGATCTTTTATAATTATTTACGTGGTTGGAAGTAAGCCGCAGATTTTGATTTCGTTACAAGTATGTCTAGCGGGTAATTTATGTTTATTATTAAAAGTTAAAACTTCAGAGAAAGAAGATACTAAACATCGGGAATAAATCAATACAAATGCTGATGTCATGGCCATGACTATCAATGTGATATGAATGTATTAAATTTATCTCTAGGTAGGGAGATAAAACTGTAACGTTTAAAACAAAAACAATTTAATTTATAAATTTATGGTGTGGGGAATGACACACATATTTTATCAAAGATAAGGACTTACTGACGTCATAACAATAAGATAGTATGACATTGAAGAATTTTACCTTCTCTAAAATTTAATTTATAAATTTATGGTGTGGGGAATAACTCACAAACTTTATCAAAGATAAGGACTAAGTGACGTCATAACATTAAGACAGTATTGCATTGAAGAATGTTACCTTCTCTAAAAATGATCCCAAAGACCGTTAGCAACATATTACCTTAATCATTTGGGTTGCCTTTTGAGAATTTACCCAGCAGAAAGTGTGATGATGTAGTCAGTAAATATGATAATAAAATATTAAAGACAGAGGAGATAAAAAATATCAAACATGGTCACTTAGTAATAAGGGAAATTAAACAAGGAAATATACACGTTACTGATGTAATGACATAATTATGACTAAAAATATTAGAACAGACATACATTGATATTTTATCTTTGACAACATTTTCTCTGTTTACTCTAAGACAGTGGTTCTTAACGTGTGTTCGATCGAACCCAAGGGGTTGGGTGAGTCAGTTGCCGGGGTTATGCGGAGGGAGGTCAAGACAGCACCCGACTCAAGGCATCTATATTACTACTAATAATGAAGGGTTCGGTGAATGTGCATATGAAACTGGCGGGGTTCGGTACTTCCAAAAAGGTTAAGAACCACTGCTCTAAGAGTATAATTTTATACCACACAAATCGTTGTATTAGAAGCAGGTGTTTTTATTTTATAACAATCCTTCTCAACCGCTTCTGAAGAATCTCTTCATCAACTGGCTTAATCTTTGTACGCTGCCGCAGTTCCATGTTCCTGATTTCCAGTGTAGTTAGAAATAAAAAAAATCATGTTAAGCCTGGTCCCTTTTGGACTCAGGACGTGTTAGCGCATTTTCGTATTATGTATCAGTACTTATGTTAGATATCAGCATTATGTAGTTATCAGTAATTGTGTTTAGATTTTAGACATATTTTTATGAATTTTCTTGTGTAATGAATATACCTGAAATTTTTTTAAATTTAAAAGTCATTTCTTTACATTTTAAATTTTAAAAATTTTCTCTTTAATCTAACTACAAGTGGTTTGTGGTCACTGAAATAGGACTCATAAATGAAACCTTCTAAATTGTAATCAGCTAATCGCCCAAATACTCCGTCAATTGTTGTTTAATAGATCGTGGTTGCCAATCAGGTGAAAGTAGTTGAATGTTGAAGCTTGTTTCGAACAAGTTTTCAATTTCTGCCCCTGGGCCGCTGAGATCTTGATTGAAGTCACCACAAATGATGACGTAAAACTCTCTAAACTTTTACACATATTCTAATGACGTGAACAAAAAATAATTATTATTTTGCACCCTTTCACACCACTCTTCAATGCATGAAGAATTGTGCATTCGACTTCCGGCAATGGCGGCCGTTCCCTGAGTTAGTGCTACTTCTCGATTCGAAATTTTTTTGGTAGTTTTAACGGGTTTTTTAAACGGATCGAGTAACTGAGTGTTAATGCACCAATGGCAGGTCAGGACATACAAAAAACATATATACATCATGGATCTAGGACTTATGGATCCTGTGATCAGGGTGATGACAGACGGACAAAACGGGTGCAAAAGCGATTTCGACATCTCGAAAATGCGCTAAAAATAAACTTTAGCCTAATAATGCTTACCTTTTAAAAGATCTTTTTTTAGAAAGATGAAGTTTCTATCACTTTAGTCGAGTTGTCATGTTGTTTAGTAGTCGGGAACAATGGCTGAAATCATTAGGAAAATATTTATTTTTGTATTGTGTTTGAGTTTATGTCAAGAATACTTAATGTATTAGTTTTTGAAGCGACAAATGTGCCTTTTAAAACGTGTGAACAAAAAATACATGTTTAGAAAACATTACATATTACTTATTATGGTATCATTTTTTAAGGATTTATGTATTTAAAAATCGAGCATCATTTAGTGGTAGAGTAATAGTCAAAGTTTATGTTAGGTTAATTATGGTCAAGAAAGATAAGTTTTATATTTACTTCACCACTCGTGTTTCTCTTATCTTACTCTACATGAATCTGTCAGCAGCTTGGAAGCCTATTTAAAAAATCTAAACTAATCGTGTACAATAAAACACTTGTCCTGTAACAATTGATTTAGAGCCGTAAAATGAAAGCAATAAAATTGTTGGTTTGGGACGCTGTGGTCGAGTGGTAGCGCGCTCGACTGTCGTACCGATGGTCACCAGTTCGAATCCACGCGATGGCGAGGATTTGTTCCCGGGGCCCGAGGATTCCCAGAGTCATCCAGCTCAAAATGGGTACCTAACTAGACAATAGTTAGGCGGCTGGGGTAATGCATGGAACCCCTATAGCTGTGGCCTGTGACCGCTGCATCACTTGCCAACAGATCTTCTCTCATGGTCTGTGGACGCAATAATCTTCTTCATAGCAGGAGCGTCTGTATATCTAAGATGAGATAAAGCTCTTAAGAAAACTAAGTTTTTTTATGATGATGTTTAAAGTCGTCTCACCTAGACCTGGATGTGATTGTGTGTCATTGCATTCAAGTGTTAATAAACTAATGTGTACTAGCACAACGCCTGCACGATAAACGCACATATATAACTCCGCAAAGACAGTGTGTACATGACAAACGTGAACACTGATAGTTGTGTACTTTAAACGTCACACATATTGGCAGTTTATTTTGTCAAAGAATTTAGCACACCATGATAATTGTCATGATGATAATAATAATGCATGTAATTATTATGTAATAATAATAACTCAATAATTTATATTGCGCAATAAATCAACAATTAACTGCATTGAAAGCCTATGGCGGATTAAGGGGGAGGGTTGAGCGGGCTAAAGCCAGGGGCCCCCGATAGTTTGAGGGCCCCCAAACTTTTTATATTTTATAATAAAAGTGTACAAATGTTTGCACGAACCTTTGACAATATAATACAATTTTTGAAAACATTATCTATACAACTGTTTGCAATTCAGTCTTAATAATCGATAAAACTTGATTTAATTGGCGCACTTAGAGAACGTAAGATAAAATATATTTTATATTTTAAAATTTCTCCGTTTAGACAAGCTCCGCTGGCCGTGTGGAGAGAGCACAGGTGCGTGAAGCAATAGGTGTTGGTTCGATTCCAAGCAGTGGATAATTAAATTCATCTTTTTACACTTTATTGTAACATACCGTAAACACTTCAAACAGTTATTTTTAGTGTTCTTTTTTTTATTATTAATATTTAGTTACGGTCATGTGTTAGCTGTTAACAGTCATTTATTTTAAGGGATGCTGGCTGGTTAAGTCTAGGGCCCCCGTTTGATATCAGCCCGGGGCCCTTTGCAGTCTTAATCCGCCCCTGTTAAAATCATTTTTAAATAAAATTAATTACACACATAATTATTACAACATTCCAACTAAGGCATCCATAAACTAAATGAAATATGTAATTACATTTACGCGACATTTATTGTAAGCAAACTTTATCATTAGCCCAAGCTGTAAGTGCGACGATGTAAAATGAAGCTATACGTAATTTAACCAACTTCACAACTTTTAAATAGTGTAGGTTCAAAGAGTAATCAATATCATGATCTTTTTCCGATTAAATATTTTGTAAATGCTATTTTAGACCATAATATGTAGGTTTATAGTTAATTTCAGTCAATACAGTAGTATAATAGAATCCAATCTATGGCTAGTTGACTTAAAGCCGTCAATAAACGCTATCACGTGTCTAGTGTCGGGAGGTCAACTATTTGTAATGATGTGCGATGTGGGGGAGATGTGATGTTTAGGAATTGTGACGTCACATCAAGTCGAGCAAATTTGCTATCATTGCATCATTCTTATAAGTATTTATAGTAATTTACATCGAGCAACATTTAGTTGTATGTTGTTGAAATGTTGTTTCAGTAACGGAATATTTTTTTCACAGTTTATAGGTGGTTAATTATTGTCATAAAAGATGAGATTTAAACTTCCTAAACCACTTTTGTTGAACGTAACTTTTACTGTATGAAATCGTCAACCATTAGGATGTCTAGTACTAAAATATAAGACAAGCAGCCTACACTAGAACTTATGAAATTTCCTTGTAACATTGCACTAGGCGTGTTGAATTGGACTTGAGAGTCATAAAATATGGGCAATAAATTGTTACGCCCACATCCCACCAATAAAACTTAAGAAATTGTCGTGTAACATTGCACTAGGCGTGTTGAATTGGACTTGAGAGTCATAAAATATGGGCAATAAATTGTTACGCCCACATCCCACCAATAAAACTTAAGAAATTGTCGTGTAACATTGAACTAGGCGTGTTGAATTGGACTTGAGAGTCATAAAATATGGGGCAATAAATTGTTACACCCTCATCCCACCAAGAAATCAGGAAGTTGTTTATGTTCATAAATCACGTGGTCTGTCCTTGAACTTGAATGTTCAAAACAAACACAAACGGAATAATGTTATTATTATAACATAAATTTTATGTGACGTCAGAGATTGTTTATTGTATTTTCAGGTGACCAAACATAAGCTCACAAGACAACTCACACATAAACAGGTTATTAATGTGGTCTATATTTATGTGACGTCATTAATTGTCCATTGTACTCTTAGGTGACCAAACATAAGCTCACTAGTCAACTCACACATAAACAGGTTATTAATGTAGCCAATATTTATGTGAAGTCACTAATTGTCCATTGTACTCTCAGGTGACCAAACATAAGCTCACTAGTCAACTCACACATAAACAGGTTATTAATGTAGCCAATATTTATGTGAAGTCACTAATTGTCCATTGTACTCTTAGGTGACGAAACATAAGCTCACTAGACAACTCACACATAAACAGGTTATTAATGTGGTCTATATTTGTGTGACGTCACTAATTGTCCATTGTACTCTCAGGTGACCAAAACTAAGCTCACTAGACAACTCACACATAAACAGGTTATTAATGTAGCCAATATTTATGTGAAGTCACTAATTGTCCATTGTACTCTTAGGTGACGAAACATAAGCTCACTAGACAACTCACACATAAACAGGTTATTAATGTAGTCTATATTTATGTGACGTCAGAGATTGTGCATAGTCTTCTCAGGTGACCAAACATAATCTCAATAGACAACTCACACATAAACAGGTTAATAATGTGGTCTATATTTATGTGACGTCAGAGATTGTGCATAGTCTTCTCAGGTGACCAAACATAATCTCAATAGACAACTCACACATAAACAGGTTAATAATGTGGTCTATATTTATGTGACGTCACTAACTGTTCATTGTCTTGTCAGGTGACCTAACATAATCTCAAAAGACAACGCGCACACAATGAAGCATACAAATAACTCCACTACGGCGGTGTGTACATGACAAACACGAAGACTGAAATATGTGAACACTAAAGATCGCGAACATTGACTTTTAGTGATGACGTCAAATCTCGCACACAATAACAACAATAATAATAATAATAATAATAATAATGAAGATTATGATAATAATTAATCTAATTATTATAAGAAGCTATAAATTAACGTTTGTTGTAAGCCGACCTATGGAAGGCAATGGCTATTTATTATTGTGAGTAACTGTGGAAGACTCAGAATGTATATTGTCAAATAAACACTAAGTATAGTCCTCACGATTTTCGTTTATTTACTGTTTGGTAAGTGTAAGCTGTAAATCAATTTAGCTACCACTCGCCTAAAATTTTAAATAAAGTAACATTAAAACAAAGCCATTCCTAATCCATAATAACATGATAATATGGACTTAATATTGCAGCTACAATAATTGGTCCTTATCAATTTACAATTCTACTATCTGTAGGGGAATAGTTTTACAAGTTTTATTCTCTGTTTTGGTGTCATCAATAGTGTCAATATTTTATATTTTAATGTCAATATTTTGTAGACTTATATAACGAGGTTCATCAGCTTATAGCTGGGCTCACCTAGTTTTACAAATATTTTAAAACATATTGACTAAAGCCATAGAAGGTCTGTCTCAATATTCCTAATGATACACAACGTTAGGTCAATATGTCAACACATGAACTTACATCCGTCATCTACTAGTAGTCAGATGAGACTAAAGCCAAAGAAGGGCTCTTAATTTTTGTGATAATACACAACGTTAGGTCAATATGTCAACACATGAACTTACATCCGTCATCTACTGGTAGTCAGATGAGACTAAAGCCATAGAAGGTCTCTTAATGTTTATGATAATACACAAATTTAGGTCAACATGTCAACACATGACCTTACATCCGTTATCTACTAGTAGTCAGATGAGACGAAATCAGCGCACGTCAAAGCTGAGCTGTGACGGTAGAGAATTTCGTAGTGTCATTGCACAGAACGGGAAGGGCAGACAACCAACGTTTTATTGCACACTTTAGGGATAGAAATCATATTATAATACGAGGTAGTGAATAGACAATGGCCTTATCGAATTTCACTACGGTAGATAGAAAGCGTCACATTAAATTCATCAGTACACTATAAACTTTGAATACAGATTTAAAACTATGGGATGTTATTTCTGATTTTATGATAAGAAGAAATAACTTCCCTTTGCTAATATTCCGTGATTAATTAGTTTCATTTATTAACATAATTTAGTTATTATCTTATTTTTTTTTAAAGCATGTAAGAAATGTATATCTCGCAGAGGCGTCACCGACAGTGGTGTCACCATGGTTGGTAGCTTATGTGTTACCCACTCACAACTACCCCATGGAACTCCCCCGATTCTTCAATAAAAATTTACGGGAACATATAGAATTTTAAATACAAAATAAAGATCTTAACTCATGAAAGGAAGAAATTCATGCAGTATTTATCTTTACTGTTAACAAATAATGAGTTACTCTAAAAATCTGTCAGCGTATTGAATGTAACTGGTGCTACTAGAAATACTCTACTATCAAAACACAAAACTTGCATTTCAAAATGTGGCTTTCACGTAATTTGAAAACTTGAAACACCTATCACAACATCACATTTCCATTTAGATGCCCCACTCTTATCTGACATTGTGTTTTGTTATAGCGAATACCTAATGCATTAATTTGTTGAGTTAATTGACTTAATTCTCTACAAGGTATTTGTAACTGGTATGAGAATAACTGGGGGTGACTACATTGTAGCGTGAATGATCACGTAGAATATTGTAACTGGTATAAGAATCACTGTGGGTGACTACATTGTCACGTGAGTGATGTCGTAGAGTATTGTAACTGGTCTAAGAATCACAATGGGTGACTACATTGTCGCGTGAATGATCACGTAGAGTAATGTAACTGGTATAAGAATCACTATGGGTGACTACATTGTCGCGTGAATGATCACGTAGAGTATTGTAACTGGTATAAGAATCACTATTGGTGACTACATTGTCGCGTGAATGATCACGTAGAGTATTGTAACTGGTATAAGAATCACTATGGGTGACTACATTGTCGTGTGAATGATCACGTAGAGTAATGCAACTGGTATAAGAGTCATTATGGGTGACTGCATTGTCGCGTGAATGATCACGTAGAGTATTGTAACTGGTATAAGAATCACTATGGGTGACTACATTGTCGCGTGAATGATCACGTAGAGTAATGTAACTTTTATAAGAATCACTATGGGTGACTACATTGTCGCGTGAATGATCACGTAGAGTAATGTAACTTTTATAAGAATCACTATGGGTGACTACATTGTAGCGTGAATGATCACGTAGAGTATTATAGTGTACTCTTAGCCCGGGAACATTTTTGAGTGTGTGTGGGGCAGTATTATGTATATGACAGACGAGAACTTGGTGTTGGAGATTATGGTTGAACCAAAGAATTTATCAAGTGTGGCCGAGATGGTGAGTTCAGTTTTGAAGAGAGAGACTCGAGACATTTAATAGTTTATACTTAAATGATTGCTATTTAATATATATACACACAGTCATTGTACGGCTAATTGAGGCTATAGCTGTAAAAACACATTTGGGTTTATATAATGGCGTGAATACGCACTCGGATGTTATAAAACCATTGAGTCAGGATTTATCATTGAACTTTTCAACAGACATATCATCTGCATATTCTCACAGTCCAGAATATTGCACTCGGCAAACATCTTAACCCACATGTAACCCACATGTGACCACACCACACAATATATAGGCTGTCTGTTCTCATGAACTTTTATTGAGTGACTAAAATTCCTAACTATTATATGTACAGGTGAACTGACACGGACATTTGTGACCAGTGATTCTCATACCCTAAATCTGACATTTGTGACGAGTGATTCTCATACCTTGACACCGACATTTGTGACAAGTGATTCTTATATTTGGCTCTCACATTTGTGACCAGTGATTCTCATATCTTGACTCTGACATTTGTGACCAGTGATTCTCATATCTTGACTCTGATATTTGTTACCAGTGATTCTCATTCCTTCGGCTCAGCTCCATATAGCATGGAGAACAACGGCTGTAAACCTGACCAGAATCCAGACCTTCATTAAAAATTGTCTAAGAAGGATTTTCAGAATTCACTTGCCTGACAAAATCAGCAACCAGGAACTTTGGCAGCGGACTAAACAGAAGCCAATTGAGGAAGATATTCTTCAAAATCGGTGGATGTGGATCGGTCATACACTAAGGAAACCTGCTTCTAATACAACAAGGCAAGCCCTGAAATGGAACCCACAGGGTAAACGGAAAATAGGCCGCCCAAGAAACACCTGGCGCCGAGAATTGGAGGCAGACATCAAGAGAATTGGCCATGAATGGAAAATCCTGGAGAAAATGGCCCAGGATAGAGATGCCTGGAGAGCTCTTGTAGGTGGCCTATGTCCTAGGAGGAAGTGCAGACGCCGGCGATGATCGATAGATGTCCCTCATGGACGAGAAGGCTTAACAACTCAACATTCTCATAACTTCACAATTATATTTGTTACCAGTGATTCTCATACCTTGACTCTAATATTTGTTTACATTAATTCTCATATCTTGGCACTGACATTTGTGACCAGTGATTGTCATACCTTGACTCTGATTTTTGTTACCAGTGATTCTCATACATTGAAACCGAAATTTGTGATTGTGGTGAAATGTAAAATATTTTATAGTAATTTGTTTATTTGATTCATTTTAACAATGATCGCTTTGGATTATTTTTGTGTGTAAAAAAGAATATTGCTTAAAAAATAAAAAAAAATATGACATTTACAACATATTTTGTTATTATATTTAATTTATTTACTAAAAAAGTTACCATAGGAAAGCGAGCTGAAGAAAAGTGAATTCAGTTAAACAGTTAGTTTGTCTTTTTAATTTTTTTTATCTCATTCATGTCCAAATCTGGCCTTTGGGCAAAGTATGGTTCCTATAACTTAACTGTAATTAATCGTTTATGATTAATTGTTTCGCTTATTTTTTTTCGTTTCACTCAGCATTAAAAATGAAGGCGACACTCTATGATTTGTTAAATATTTCAGACACGATATTGATTGTAAAAATCAGATTGATTATTACTTCAAGCTAGAATTTATACCTAGAAATACATGACGCCAAACATTGAAACTCATAAACTTGAAGCTATTAGACCAACTTCCATCATTTCTACCAGGACCACCGCCGTCATTGGAGCATGGAATGTACGCACGATGTATGAGACTGGTAAAACAACACAAATAGTCACTGAGATGAGCAACTATAAAGTATAAACAGTCACTGAGATGAGCAACTATAAAGTATAAACAGACACTGAGATGAGCAACTATAAAGTATAAACAGACACTGATAGGAGGAACTATAAAGTATAAACAGTCACTGAGATGAGCAACTATAAAGTATAAACAGACACTGATAGGAGGAACTATAAAGTATAAACAGACACTGAGATGTGGAACTATAAAGTATAAACAGTCACTGAGATGAGCAACTATAAAGTATAAACAGACACTGAGATGAGGAACTATAAAGTAAAAACAGACACTGATAGGAGGAACTATAAAGTATAAACAGACACTGAGATGAGGAACTATAAAGTATAAACAGACACTGAGATGAGGAACTATAAAGTATAAACAGACACTGAGATGAGCAACTATAAAGTATAAACTGACACTGAGATGAGCAACTATAAAGTATAAACATACACCGAGATGAAAAGCAACTATAAAGTATAAACGAGGAATCAGATAAGAGAGATGGACTGGTTGTGGACATAAAAATACCACGAGAGGGGATGTTATATTTTAAGACGTATACAATACAATGACAACTTTTTATGTTTAAGTTTTATAAAAAAATAAAAGTTTGAATTTGGTTAATCTGTTAGTTTTTAAGGTTTAAATTATGTATGACGTAAAGAACGATAAAATGTATAGAATCATATTTTTTTTTTTACATATGAAACAAAACAAAAGTATTTTTAATGTCTATGTCAATCAAAATATTTTATTAACATGTGTTTGTGTTGTATTTTGTAATCTGAATTTAATGACTCCTGTATTATTACTACTTTCAACTCTGTTTTCTATCCTCTTGTTTTTAAGTTAGTGATAACATTATGGTGTTACGTTTTTTGTACGCTTTATAAAGAGATTGTTATAACGGACGACATTGTTAATGTTGATAGATTTGTTGAGATAAATGTAAATTTATTATACGATTGGCTACATTTCTTAGACTTACAATTGAGTTTTTTAATGGAGTTTTACATTTTTGTGATACTAGTTAAATGTTAGCAAGATAACTGTTACAGTTAATGTTAAAACTAATGGCACTAAATATTTTTTTAGAAGTGTTAGCAACACTGATGTTACAGTTGATATGATTAGTTGTTTTACTTTTAAACAATCATTTCGACACTTCCAACTAACCCATAGCTTCATCAGGTCAGTGTAGTGATAGACTTTATTATATGAATCTTTTTGTACAGACTTTAGTCTGATGTTACAGATGTAAATGTAAACTTTGTTTGTATTTTATTTTGATTTCGTCAATTTTTCGGTTTTAAACACATATAACGTTTTTATTTAATTAATAAAGTTAGGTATCCATTAGTTTCAATATTAAACCATAAACAGAGTTAGACACTTTTAGATTTATCCACATAATGTAATATTACTAACCACTAGGATTAAGACGTATGTTTTTATATAACCTCACTAAGACATAACATTTATAAGTTCATCCAGATGATGACACATTCACCGATGATAAAAGAAGATTCATTTCTTTAAATATCCCACAATGTAACGATCACAGTACAGGTTTGTCAACACTGATGTACCGAACAAACTGGTTCAACCACCAATTGATATATCATCTGCATGTTCCCACACACTTCATTTATTCACACCCCAAACCCACATATGACCATACTCCAAACCCACATATGACCAAATCCCAAACCCATATATGACCACACCACAAAACCACATATGGCCACACTCAAAAACCACATATGACCACACCAGTAAGCTACATATGGCCACACCCCTATACCCCATATGACCTTACCATAAAACAACATATAACCACACCACAAACCCAATATGAACACTCCAAACCCACATATGACCACAACCCAAACCCCCATATGACCACACCCCAAACCAACATATGACCACACCCGAAACCCACATATGACCACATCCCAAACCCATTATGATCACACCACAAGCCCACATGTGACCACATCCCGACCCACATATGACCACACCCGAACCCAATATGACCACACCACAAACCTTCATAAGACCACACCACAAACCCACATATGACCACACCACCCACATGTTGTCACATCAACAAACATGTCCGTTCAGGTAAATTCATCTTTTAATAAATATTAAAAAGACACAAACAATAATAATATACAAAGTCAAACAAGTCATTGCTATAAGTTTATTAAGTCTAATATGAACAAGACACAAATGTACTAAAATGGTATTCAAGAAAAAAAATATTTTCTGGAAAAAAATTAACGAATCTTCTATGAAATTTAACTTTGAAATATACTTTCAAATTTTACAAAAATTGAAATGTAAATAATAGGGAAAACAAAACTAACACAAAATTATAATACAAGAATTCACATGTTTGTGGTAGCCGATATGGCAGGTGAGAGTTTATATGAGGCGTGTTGTTGGTGATGATAATTGGATGTTTTAGAGTTTTAATACAACTTTCATAACAAAATAAAATTTTTATAGTCACAGTTTTAATAAAAAAAATTACAGTAATAATAAAAACAAAAATACAAAATTAAATGTTAATAATACATTCGATGGAATTGTTGGAGGTAGGGGTGCCACGATTTAAGTGGGAGAGCACATGGGGCGTTAAAAATGATGTTAAAAAAACAATAGCTGATACAAATTTTCTAAATAGTTGCATATTCAAAAATGAAATATTTTTTTTAAATTTTTTTTTAAAAAAATAATATTGTGTGACTAAGTTATATAAACAAGAAAGAACATATTAGAAGGTGCGTGTTTAATAATGGTACAGCGAGTGAATATAAGGAGGGGGGGAAGGTTTAACATGTTATCTTATACATTCATTAAAATTTGGTAAAAATTGATTGAATAAGAATTTGTAAATAAAAGTTTATAATGTTAAAATTATATATAAACATAAAATTAGATTATTCAGGGTTAGGGTGCCGACATTTTTGTTGAGGGTGTAGAAACTGGTGTGAGGGGCGCACATGACTGTGACAGATGTCGATCTTTATTTCAATAATAATAATTTGATAACAGTTTGTATCAGGTCAATATATAAACAATAAAATGTGTAACCTAATATTTTATTAGTACATGATATAGGAATGTTGGAGGTAGGGTGCCGACACTGGTGGTGAGGGCGCACATGGGGCGTGGTGTTGTTGTGTACATGGGTCGTGGTAGAGGGTGTTGTCAATTACAACAATCAACAGTTGATACAAGTTTGTATAAAGTATATAAAATATTATAACATTGTTTACATTATCGATATTAGCTCCAGTCCCAACCAGTGCCACAAAAATTTCTTCCCTCAGAGTTGACCCCGCTGTGGACATGGCGGTCATAAGACCAGCCAACACCATACCCCAGTGGGTGGACATAAGCCCCACTACTGCCTGGACATGTACATGTTGTGTACGTGTACTTGGTATAATCATCACTCACCTTGTACTTGTCTATCCAGTGTCCTACAGAGATCTGTTTAGGACATCCATGTGGATGTGATACTATCAATGTCAACTTGTCTCCACATCTCTTGTATTTGTTGTCTACTTTCTCCCATAGATCAAACCAGTGTCTCCACATCTTGTCCAGTTTGTCCAGTAAATCTACGTCACATGTCACACATTTCAACACACACCAGTCTTCCTCATCATCCACCGTCCAGCCATCAAGAGTGACCAGTGGACTATCTTGTCCATCAAAGAACAATCTACACGTGGTGTGTCTCGCCTCAAGGTCATCAAACACCACGTGTCTGGCCGTGTTCATCCCTACCTCCCCCCACACTTTGCTGGGTGTGTCCGAGTGTTGACACTTGTAACATGGACAAGTTCCCCAGTTGTATTCAATGTTTACACCCATCACCATCCCAGTCCCTAGTCTCATGACGTCACTTCCTCTCTTGTCATAAAATGGATATGGTTGTTTGGTGTTTGGGTCAAACTCTGGTCTTTCTGTACTGGTCATTTTAACATGTACCCTGACAGTGAAGTCAGCTACAGCTTTCATGTACTCAACTAGGAGGTTGTCATGGTTACCTTCAGGCAGGTGATTGATGTTAAAATCGTTGACAGGTACAAACTGCTTGTGACCTGGATTCTTCTTACAGCCAACAAGATGTTTGTGTAGATCTGCTTCTCCTCCTTCTGACACCAGGGTTTCATGTGTACCTGACAAGGTCATCAAACAAAGTACATTTTATTACATATGTCTCTTTTCTATTGAAATAGATTGTATATTTATTGTATAAATATATTGTATTATTATATACTTTTATGTCCGTAGATTTAAAGATTAATGTCCAAGATGAATTATGGGACAATTTATTTTTTGTTGTAAAATCGTTGTGTGGAAGAACTAATACCTTAAAAAATGTAACATTGCAGAAACTTGGATATAGAATGTTGGATACAACAACAATAGCCGTTTAAAGAGAACTGTTTTTTTTTGTTGTTGTTGTTGTTATATGCCAATAATTATTTTAAAATAGATTTACCATAAAATGTGTTATACAATATTCAAATGATTCATGGCTTATTTAAACATTCCTCTCTCTTCCCCCCCCCCTCTCTCTTTCAATTTACTGAGTACAGTCAAAATATTAAAGAGCGATTTCATTATATGTTGTACATCAAACAAAAGTATATCAACATAATATTACCTGAGAAAAGACTTGTCTTATCTTTCTTGTCACACCCGCCATCTTTGACATCTGGTAGTCTGTCATGTATGTCAAATTCACTTTGGATGTGCTCTTGGCAATGTTCTGAGTAGGAAAGTTATTGAATATATAAATACAATTAATGTACTAGCTCCTTGTTTTCTCAATATTTATGTCTTAATATTTGCTGTCGCTTTCTGTACTTTGTTTTACTTTATCCACTCCGTCTGTCTCCCTCTGTTAATATCTCTTTCACTATCTAAGTCTTTCTTTTCATCTCAGACATGTTAAATCTGTTTATGATACTTTCATGCTCTCTCTCTCTCTCTCTCTCTCT
>MUZC01001341.1:305549-344167 GCA_002072015.1 Radix auricularia
TTTTTTTTTATATTACCATTAAACTAAACACCTGTATATAACTATAACTATAAGTAGGCCAAAAGTAATTAAACTCTTACCTCCACATTACTTTGTGAAGTTAAATTTCATTTAATCAAATTAAAACTTTACAACTAAATCAGCAATTAATTTTTGATTTTTACAATTTCTTTTGTAGGAAAAAGGTAATTGGTATTGTAGAAGGATTGACACTAACACAATTTAAATTCTGTTATGTCACCTGTCAGGATATTATTAAAATTCCTAAATATTAATAAATGTGATGCAACACAAGAATATATAAACTATATAGATATACGGATGTTGTATTTCCATATAACTATATATTCGGTAAAACTTAATGTGGTAAATACATCAGAAAACTTTTTTCGCAATTAAAGTCTTTAAAAAAAATTATGACAAATTTATATATTTAATCTTGATTTTGTTAATGGCTATAGAAATAAAAGACATGTTTTATTGAACATTTCACTATTTATAACTCAATGTTTTAGGTTTTGGCAATGGGTGTGTGCTAAAACAAATACAAACCTTTTAATTTTAGGTATAATGATTTGTAAGTATGTGTCTAAATATGTGTAAATATATTGGTGACAATTTTTTGTATGTTTATGTATGGACTGTAGGATTATTTGTCTCTGTGTCTGATTATATGTTAGTGTGTCTCTGTGACAACATATTTGTGTCTCTGTGACTACATATTTGTGTCTCTGTGTGACTAAAGTGTGTATGTCTTTGTGTCCGTGTGTGACTATAGGTTTGCATGCCTTTGTGTGTTACAATAAGTTTGTATGTAGCTGGGTTTGACTATAAGTTCTATGACTCTGTGGTTGTATATATGTTTGTAAGTCTCTGTGCGTGAGTTTTGGTATAAATGTCTCATTGTATGTGAGTATAGCTCAGTATGAATATGGCTGACTATATGTTTGTATGTCTATCTGTGTTTGAATATAGGTTTGTATGTCTCTGTGTGTGACTATATGATTCTATGTTCCTGTGTGAGTTTATGTCTGTGTGTTAATATAGGTTAATTTGTCTATAAGTGTTTCACTATATGTATGGTTTGTCATTAAAAAATATATAATTGAATGATATTGAGTATTTGTTATAACTGTGCTCTTGTTCCTATTGCTACCAATATCTTATAATACTGAACACTATTTTCATGTAAAAATACATTTAAAATATGGCTTACATCAGCTCTAGCATTTATCACAATAAAATCCATTCAAGCCGTACCAAAAAAAACTTTTCACAACGTCACGTGACCCTTGTGTCTAGCTTCAGCGATTATGGAACTTATTGCCACGACAAATATCAGACATGAAGCTACACCAGTGCTTCTCAATTATTTTCTTTCATCCCCCCCTACGTAACAAGAAAACATTTTGCGCCCCTTTTGAGACGACAAATTATATCAAATTTGTTTAAGTACACATTTGCTGAGATCAAACACCCCTTTGCGGCACCTCACACCCTCTTTTGTGTAGTGTGAAATGAAATAGTTGTACATACGTGAAGTACTGTGTAGTTTGAAATGAGAAAGTTGTACATACGTGAAGTCTTGTGTAGTTTAAAATGAAATGGTTGTAAATATATGAAGTCTTGTGTAGCTTATAATGGTCAACACCTGCTGGCAGTCACTTAAATAGTAGAGTAAAGCTAATATGAAGTCACTTGGCCTGGCTCGTGACGATAAAACAACTGATATGATTGAAATGATTCTATTATTGTAACCTCTTTAAATAAATCTGATTAAAAGTTTTATCTTCTGTTTTTACATCAGCTCATTAACATCAGCCATTGGATTACTTGTGTTCTTGGGTTATAGTTTGATATGATATTTGAGGGGCGGGGCTAAAAATGTGTCTTATTTATATGTTAGAGACGCTCCTTCTGTACGAAACATTATTGCATCCTACATATTTACCTGTCGTCTTTATAAATAAAAGTGTTTAGCAAACAAGACATATATAATAAAATGTTAGGTATACATTCATTAACTGGTGCAAATATTGATTTGTTTTCAATTATAAACATTTATCGAAAATTGTTTCAAGTTGCATTTAGATCTTTATGTGTCAGAATTCAATGGCCAAACAAAATCAGCAACAGAGAACTGTGGAGGCGGACAAAACAGAAGTCATTTGAGGAAGAGATTCTTTAGACTCGGTTGAGTTGGATTGGTCATACACAAAGAAAATATGCTTCCTATTCAACAAGTCAAGCTCTGAAATGGAACTCACAGGGTTAGCGGGAAAAAAAACACTTGGCGGCAAGACTTTGAATCAGTCATTAATAAAATTGGCTTTGACTTGAAGATCCTAGAGAAGCTGAACTATGTGAGAGACATTCTTGGAGGTATTTCGTAGGTGGCGATTGCCCTTGAGGAATCGCAGGTAATTAGTGGATGCCCCTCGTTGACAAGAAAGCTTCACAACCACAACTGGATGTTTTATAATCATAAATATTGTCCTAACATCAATTGTCAGTACTGGTGGCCCCTAGAACCAATATTATTGTCACAAAGTTAGATGTGAGTCTTAGTAGTCTTATATAAATTGGTCCAATAGAAACAGTTAGTTGAAAACATAAAATTAACAACTTTATTGAGTATTGAAAAAATATATTATTTTATTTAAAAAGAACCATCAACATGTTTTTCTAGAATGACATTAATCTATTTAGTTTTCTCTACAATAGGATACACACAATAACATCATTTCACCAAGGTCTTCCTATGACCGTTAAGTACATTTAGAAATCTCTTATCTCTACTACACGTCAGCCTGTAATCTCTTATCTCTACTACACGTCAGCCTGTAATCTCTTATCTCTACTACACGGCAGCGAGCATTATATCTTTTATCAACAATGTGAAACAGATATGAACTACACATCAGCATCCAATAAAAAAATGTTCAATACATTGTGTTTAATTTTTGTCCATTGTATTACAAAACAAAGCAAAAATCTCTGCTACAGTATTTTATGTATTTCCCTCTCCCTAATTGGCATGTGATGGTCTGTTTAGGGCGTCTAGGGGTGTCCATGTGAGGGTCTGTCTAGAGGGTCTAGAGGTGTCTATGTGAGGGTCTGTCTAGGGGTTATAGAGGTGTCCATGTGAGGGTCTGTCTAGGGGGTCTAGATGTATCTATGTGAGGGTCTGTCTAGGGGGTCTAGGGGGTCTAGAGTTTCCATTTGAGGGTCTGTCTAGAGGGTCTAGAGGTGTCTATGTTAGGGTCTGGCTAGGGGGCATAGAGGTATCCATGTGAGGGTCTGTCTAGGGTGTATAGAGGTGTCTATGTGAGGGTCTATCTAAGGGGTCTAGAGGTGTCCATGTGAGGCTCTGTCTAGGTGGTCTACAGGTGTCTATGTGAGGGTCTTTCTAGGGGGTCTTGAGGTGTCTATGTGAGGGTATTCTAAGGGGTCTAGAGGTGTCCATGTGAGGGTCTGTCTAGAGTTGTCCATGTGAGGGTCTGTCTAGGAGGTATTGAGATGTCCATGTGAGGGTATTCTAGGGGGTATAGAGGTGTTTATGTGAGGGTCTGTCTATGTGATGGACTGTGTGAGCGGTCTAGAAATGCCTGTGTGATGGTATGTATGGGTGGTTTAGAGATTTCTATAAGGGGGTCTGTCTTTATGGTTTAGAGATGTCCATATGATTGTCCGTGTGGTCTAGAAATGTCTATGTGAGAGTCTGTCTTGGTAATTTAGAAATGTCTATGTGAGAGTCTGTCTTGGTAATTTAGAGATGTCAATGTGAGAATCTGTCTGTTTGGTCTAGAGATGTTTATGTGCGGGTCTGTGTTTGTGGTATTTAGCTGATGGTGTATTGTGTATGGCTATTGGATAAAAACATTCGTATTTGATGGAAGATACCATCTTTTATTTACTATAGAAGGCCATAATGTTCACGGAATGAAAGTCATTCTATCTTAGATACTTAAGGTAAATGAAGATTTAAAAAGTCAAGTTAACCTTACAATATTCCAAAGTAAACATGAACGTTGATATTAATGTTTTCTTTACAAAAACTAAACTGTAAGATCTCATAAGTTTTGATTTTAAAACAATTGTACGAAGTTAATGTTAACAGTAGTTCTTAAGCTATGAAAAAATAGTCAGTTAACAGTTAAAAGTATATATAATAGACATTAAGTACTTATATTTTTAAAAAATCTATTCATATAAACAAATGATGATCCAGCACAAGTAGTTTCAATGAATATAAATATTAGCACAATCATCATTGTGTTGGCAGAGCTGACCAACATCATGTATAAAATAACAATAATAACGAAATTTGTATGCTGTTTATGAGATCTATCAGAGAGCTTCTAATTTTTTTCATTTTGGGCGGACCGGCATAAATTGTCCCAGTTCCAGGGACCAGTTAACCATTTAACCTGTAGTTACGTTTAAAATTTAATTGTTAGTGCTAAAAACCCAAAAATTGAAATATTATGCTTTATATGTGGTTTGCATCAATGAAATAAAATAGAAGATCATAATTAAACATTACTGTTTATTCTTGATAATTTCTGAGTACCAGGATATTGATCGGCACCGGTCTACGCACTACCACTTTGAGAAGCACTGATCTAACACATATTGTAGATGCCTCTATCTTCAGTAATTAGTGTTACCACAGTACGCCGGTGTCTTAAAATGAAAAAAATATACATATGTGAAGCCTTGTGTGGTTTGAAATTAAATATTTGTACATGCGTGAAGTCTTTTGTGGTTTGAAATAAAATAGTTGTACATAAGTGAAGTCTTGTGTTGTTTGAAATGAAATAGTTGTACATACGTGAAGTCTTTGTAGTTTGAAATAAAATAGTTGTACATACGTGAAGTCTTGTGTAGTTTCAAATGGCCAACACCTGATGGCAGTCCCTTAAATAGTAGACTAAAGATGATATGAAGTCACATGACATGCCTCGTGACGATAAAACAACTGATATGATTAAAATGATTCTATTATTGAAACCACCTTAAATGAATCAGACAAAAAGTTCACCGTTTGTAGTTACTTAAGCACATTAACATCAGCCAACTGATTAGATGAGTTTATTGGGTTATAGTTTACAATGTTATCTGAGGGGCGGGGCTAGAAATTGTGTCGTCTTTATAAATACCGGGGTGACACTAACCCCAGTGACGCCTCTAAATAAATGTTAGGTATTAAATCATCAACTAGTGCAAATATTCATTTCTTTTCATTTATAAATCTTTACCTCAAGTTGTTACAAAGTCACAGTAAGAACATGCTGCCTTATAATCACTGATATAGTCATTACTTTAATTGCCAGTACATGTTGTCTTAGAATAATTGTTACTCTCATAACTTGAGATGTCAGTAGTGGTGGCATTAAAATCATTGTTACTGTCATAACTTTAAATGTAAGTAATGGTGGTCATAGAATCATTGTTACTCTCATAACTTTAGATGTCAGTAATGGTGGTCATAGAATCATTGTTACTGTCATAATTTTAGATGTCAGTAATGGTGGTCATAGAATCATCTTACTGTCATAACTTTAGATGTCAGTAATGGTGGTCATAGAATCATCTTACTGTCATGACTTTAGATGTCAGTAATGGTGGTCATAGAATCATTGTTACTGTCATAACTTTAGATGTCAGTAATGGTGGTCATAGAATCATCTTACTGTCATGACTTTACATGTCAGTAATGGTGGTCATAGAATCATTGTTACTGTCATAACTTTAGATGTCAGTAATGGTGGTCATAGAATCATAGTTACTGTCATAACTTTAGATGTCAGTAATGGTGGTCATAGAATCATTGTTACTGTCATGACTTTAGATGTCAGTAATGATGGTCATAGAATCATTAATACTGTCATAACTTTAACTGTCAGTAATGTTTGCCATAGAACCATTGTTACCATTATAACTTAAGATGTCAGTGTTGGTGGCCTTTGAATCATTATTACTGGGATAACATTTGATGTGTGCACTGTTGGCGACATAATCGTTATTACTGTCATAAATTTAGATGTTTGTCTCGGTGATCTTATAACTATTGTTACGATCACATCCATTTAGTTTAACATTATTGAGTAACAAATAATTCTTTTCTAAACAACTATCAACACAATGCTATCTGATGACATTCGGTTATCTATTTTATTCCACAATAAGATAGACACCATCACATGAGTTATCAAAGTTGTGCTGTGAGAGTCAAGTATATTTATAGATCACTAATACACATGCCAGCCTGCCTGTTATCTCTTATCAATAGTGGAAATCAGATCTGAACCACACATCAGCCTCAAAGATAAACATGCTCAATAATTGTGCTGTGTTGGTCCACTTTTTATTTTTGTAATAAAAATGTATTAATATCTGATACAATAATCTATCTCTTTTATTTGACCACTGGCTCCTTTATTATGCATGTCAGGATATGTCTAGGAGTCTAGAGTTGCCCATGTGAAGGTCAGTCTGGGGGTCTAGAGTTGCCCATGTGAAAGTCTGTCTGGGGGGTCTAGAGCTGTCCATGTGAAAGTCTGTCTGGGGGGTCTAGAGCTGTCCATGTGAAAGTCTGTCTGGGGGGTCTAGAGCTGTCCATGTGAAAGTCTATGTGGAATGTCTAGAGCTGCACTTGTGAAAGTCTGTCTGAAAAGTCAAGAGCTGCCAATGTGAAAGTCTATGTGGGGGTCTAGAGCTGCCCATGTGAAAGTCTGTGTTGGGGTCTAGAGCTGCCCATGTGAAAGTATGTGTGGGGGTCTAGAGCTGCTCATGTGAAAGTCTGTGTGGGGGTCTAGAGCTGCCCATATGAAAGTCTGTCTGGAATGTCTAGAGCTGCCCATGTGAAAGTTTGTCTGGAATGTCTAGAGCTGCCCATGTGAAAGTATGTCTGGAATGTCTAGAGCTGACGTTGGGGTGTGTATTGCTGATTTATAAACATTCTCGTTTTCCCATGAAGATAATATATTATATATCCTGATATATGTGCTTATTGCTGCAGAAATGACAGTCATTCTAACTTCAGATACTTCAGGTAAATGTAGAATTAATTTGATTCAGCCATAAAAATATTCTAAAATAACAATGAGCGTTGCTGTAAGTCTTTCGTTTCACTACATTTATAGAGCACTAATATTTTTATTTACATTTAACTAGTCCACAAAGATGGTACGAAGTAAATTTTAACAGTTATTCTCAGACTATGAATAAAAGAAATATTTTACGTTAGTGAACATTTAATAGTAGATTTATTTAACAAAACATATATAACTTAAAAATGATTTTTCAAAAGTCTATTCATATTAACAGTCAATGATCAATGACAAGTAGTTTCAATGAAGATAGATATTAGCACTATCACCACTGTGTTGTCAGAACCCATAATAATATTATAATAAGAAGAATAACAATCTTGTGAAGAATCTCGTTTTGGTCTTAGGTTAATTGTCTCTATGTACTTGCACTCTAGTTCTCCATCTGCACATACTTGGTTACATTTTAAACACCAACTCAATGACTAGAGAACAACTAAAATATCTGTTTATTTCTTTCTTTGTTTATTATCAATATCTACTTAAGGTTACATATCTCCGCCCGTGTGTGTGTCCCAACGTGTGTGTCCCCGTGTCTAAGTCCGAGCCTTTTTCTTCTACTTGTATGCTCCCCCCCACCCAATTCCAATCGTCGGAAAGTCAACCGACAATCAACTAGTACCTCCCCTAGGTAAGACGAGGGTAGGTGGGTTTGACGCACCCTTCTTTTCCTCGTCGGCTTCTTTCATCTAACTTACGGCCGAGTACTCGGTCTGCCCTACCTGACTACCGGGCTAGATTATTTGCCCGCCTGGTCAGTTTTGGACTTCAAAGATTCCCAATTTACGCGAGCAGTGCGCACGTCTGGCGAACTGGGCTCGCTCGCTCGTCCCGCGGCACCTCAAAGACCAAACATACTCTAGCGCCCTAACCACCCTAAATTCCCGACAACATATCCATGCTGATTATGTGATCTAACAGAGAGCTTCTCAATTTTGTTTTAATTTATTACAGACCGGCAAGAATTTTCTTAGTTTCGGAAACCAGTGCACCATTGTCTCTGTAGTGACGTTGTAGTTAAATGTATATTATTTGATTTTATTTAATTATTTGTGTTTATAACCAAAAAAAAATTGAAATATTTATTTATTTTTTATATGGTTAGTATCAATGAATTAAAATAGATGACCATAAGTAAACTTTTCATTTTTTCTTGGTAACTTCTTAGGACAGTGATACAGATGGGCATAGGTCCCAGGATTACCACTTTGAGACGCTCTGATCTAACACACAGTGTAGGTGTCTCTATATTCAGTAATGAGTGTTAACACAGTACGCTGGTATCTTAAAATGAAATAGTTGTACATAAGTGAAGTCTTGTGTAGTTTGAAATGAAATAGTTGTACACAGAGGCGTCACTAGGATTGGTGTTACCTGGGGCGGTAGCTCATGGTGTCAACCGGGGTGGGAGCTCATGGTGTCACCCGCTGCGGAAGATCCTGGTGTCACCCTGTCATGATTTAATTCATTGAACTCCTCCGAGTTTTCCAGTGCTAAATAACGGGAATATATATAATTTTACTGTCTAGTGTCACCCCATTGATGGTGTCACCCGGGGCAGCCCGCCCCCACAACACCCCCCTAGCGACGCCACTGGTTGTACATACGTGAAGTCTTGTGTAGTTTTACAGGAAATAGTTGTACGTACGTGAAGTCTTGTGTAGTTTGAAATAAAATAGTTGTACATACGTGAAGTCTTGTGTAGTTTCAAATGGTCAACACCTGATGGAAGTCCCTTAAATATTAGACTAAAGATGATATCAAGTCACAGGACATTTCTCGTGACGATAAAACTACTGATATGATTAAAATGATTCTATTATTGTAACCAACTTGAATGAAACTGATAGAAAGTTTGCCGTTTGTAGTTACATAAGCACATTAACATCAGCCAACTGATTAGATTACTTTGTATAGTTTTTCTCCACAATATGATCAACACCATCACATGATTTCATCAAGGTCGTCCTGTGACCATTAAGTAAATTTCTTTATCTCTTATTTCTACTACACGTCAGCCTGCCTGTAATATTTTATCAACAATATAAACAGATATGAACCACACATCAGCATCAAATAAAACATGCTCAATATATTGTGTTTAATTTTTGTCCATTGTGTTACGAAAAATGAAAAATCACTGCTGCACTTTATAAAACCATTTCAGCGCCTTAATTGGCATGTGATTGGGGTATCTAGCACTGTCCATGTGGAGGTCTGTCAAGGGGGTCTGTAGCTGTCCAAGAAACAATCTCTTTAGGCTATCTAGACGTGTCCATTTGAGAGTATATCTGTGTGGTCTAGAACGGTGCTGTTAGTGTCATTCTGTATAGTTTAGAGCTGTCTAGGTGGTCTAGACATATCTATGATATTGTCTGTCTGGTGATCTAGAGATGTCAATGTGATTGTCTGTAAGTTTTGGTCTAGAGATATCTATGAGTATGTCCGTCTGGTTTATCTAGAGATGTCTATGTAAGGATTCTGTATGTTTAGTCTGTAGTGTTTGTCTGATTGGTACATATATGTTTTTATGGTTGTTTGTCTAGGTGGTCTAGAGCTGTCTATGTGAGGGTCTGCCTTTAGGGTCTATCGCTGATAGTGTGATGTGTATGGCTGATAATAAAACTCTCGTCTTTGATAGTAGATAATTTATTTTTAATTTACAACGTATGGCCAAAATTGCGACAGAATGAAAGGCATTCTATCTTAGATACATAAGGTTAAAGTAGAGTTTTTATATATTTGTTTTTTTAATTGAATCAACGATAAAGCAACAATGAACGGTTTTGTTAAAGTTTTATTTAATTAAATTGTAAGAGCTCTGAAGTGTTGATATACAGAAAATTGTACAAAAGTAAATGTTAACAGTAGTTCTCAAGCTATGAATTTTAAAAATGTCAGTTGCCAGTTAATAGTACATTAAATAAGCAGTATGCACTTATAACATATACATACTTTTTAAAAAAAATTATTCATATTAACAATTATTGATGATCAACGACAAGAAGGGGCAATGCAGATATATATTAGCACAGTCATCATTGTGTTGTCTGAAGCCATAATAAAAAATATTTATAATAAGAATAATAACGCCATTTTTATGCTGTTTATGTGATCTAGCTGAGAGCTTTTCATTTTTTGTATTTATGGCGGACAATCATGAATTCTCCCAGTTCAATGGACCAACGCACCATTTTCCCTCCAGATACGAGGTAGCTAAACGTATAGTACTTGATTTTTGAGTTTGAGTTTTAATTGTTTGTGCTTATAACCAAACAATTCAAATATTATTTTATAAGTAGTTATATCAATGAATTAAAACAAAATATCATATTTAAAATTTTCTTTTTTTTGTTGATAACTTATGAGGACCGGGACACGGATGGGTACAGGTCCACAGACTACCACTTTGAGAAGCACTGATCTAACACACAGTGTAGGTGCCTCTATCTTCAGTAATTAATTTTACCACAGTACGCTGGTATTTTAAAATGAAATAGTTGTACGTACGTGAAGTCTTGTGTAGTTTGAAATGAAATAGTTGTACATACGTGAAATCTTGTGTAGTTTGAAATGAAATAGTAGTACATACGGGAAATTGTGTGTAGTTTGAAATGAAATAGTTGTACATACGTGATGTCTTGTGTAGTTTGAAATGAAATAGTTGTACATATGGGAAGTCTTGTGTACTTTGAAATGAAATAGTTGTACATACGTGATGTCTTTTGTAGTTTGAAATCAAATAGTTGTACATACGGGAAGTCTTGTGTAGCTTGAAATGAAATAGTTGTACATACGTGAAGTCTAGTGTAGTTTGAAATGAAATATTTGTACATATGATAAGACTAATGGCATATTATGAAATAGTTATACATACATAAAGTCTTGTGTAGCTTGAAATGAAATAGTTGTACACACGTGAAGTCTTGTGTACTTTGAAATGAAATAGTTGTACATACGTGAAGTCTTTTGTGGTTTGAAATGAAATAGTTTTACATACGTGAAGTCTTGTGTAGTTTGAAGTGAAATAGTTGTACATACGTGAAGTCATGTGTAGCTTATAATGATTAACATCTGATGGCAGTCACTTAAATAGTAGACTAAAGATGATATGAAGTCACATGACATTCCTCATGACGATAAAACTACTGATATGATTAAAATGATTCTATTATTGTAACCACCTTGAATGAAACTGATAGAAAGTTCGCCGTTTGTAGTTATATAAGCACATTAACATCAGCCAACTGATTAGATTTATTTATCTAGTTTTTCTCCACAATATGATCAACACCATTACATGATTTCATCAATGTCGTCGTGTGACCATTAAGTACATTTCTGTATCTCTTATCTCTACTACACTTCAGCCTGCCTGTAATCGTTTATCAACAATATAAAACAGATATGAACCACGCATAAGCATCAAATAAAAACATGATCAATACATTGTGTTTAATTTTTTTCCCTTGTATTATTAAAAATGAAAAATTTCTGCTTCAATATTTAATCCATTTCTGCTCCCTAATTGCCATGTGAAGGTCTTTCTAGGTGGTTTATATCTGTATATGTAACAATATCTAGGCAGTCTAGACCTGTCCATATGAGGGTCTATCTGAGGGTCTATAGCAGTTCATGTAACAATATCTCTAGGCAGTCTGGACCTGTCCATGTGAGGGTCTATCTAGGGTGTCTATAGCAGTTCATGTAACAATCTCTCTAGACAGTCTAGACCTGCCCATATGAGGGTCTGTCTAGGGGGTTTATAGTTGTTGATGTAAAAATCTCTCTAGGCAGTCTACACCTGTCCATATGACGGTCTGTTTGGGGGTTTATAGCTGTCCATATAATAATCTCTCTGGCAGTCTACACCTGTCCATATCAGGGTCTGTCTAGGGGGTTTATAGCTGTCCATATAACAATCTCTCTCGGCAGTCCAGCCCTTCCCACATGAGGGTCTGTCTAGCGGTCTAGAGCTGTTTATATGTATGTATATCTGGGTGGTCTAGATGGTCTAGAACAGTGCTCTTAAATTCAGTCTGGATAGTTTCAAGCTGTCGATGTGTCTCTCTAAGTTATCTAGATATGTCTAAATGAGTGTTTGTCTAGGTGGTCTAGAGATGTCTATTTGAGAGTCTGTCTGTTTGATCTTGACATATCTATATGAGCGTATGTGTTTATCTAGAAATGTCTATGTGAGGATAATACATGTTTAGTCTATAGATGATTATATGTTAGTGTCTGTCTGATTGGTCTATATATGTTTTTATGGTTTGTTTGTCTAGGGGGTGATAAAGAGCTGTCTATGTGAGGGTATGTCTGTGTGGTATATCGCTGATGGTATAATGTGCTGATGAATAAAAACTCTCGTATTTGATAGAAAATAAAATATTTTCATTTCCTACTAATGGCCATAATTGTGACAGAATAAAAGTCATTCTATCTTATATACATAAGGTTAAAGTAGAGTTTTTATGTATTTGTTTTTTTAAAATTAAATCAACGATAAAGTAACAATGAACGGTGTTGTTAAAGTTTTATTTAACTAAATTGTAAGAGTTATAAAGTTTTAATATTTAGAAAATTTGACGAAAGTTATTGTTAACAGTAGTTCTCAAGCTATGAATTAAAAAATGTCAATTGACAGTTAATAAGTACATTAAATAAACAGTATGCACTTATAACATATACATACTTTTAAAAAAATTATTCAGATCAACAATTGATGATCAACTACAATAGTGGCAATGCAGATATATATTAGCACAGTCATCATTGTGTTGTCAGCACCAATAATAATAATATTAATAATAAGAATAATAACGACATTTTATGCTGTTTATGTGATCTAGCTGTGAGCTTCTCTTTTTTTTAATTTATGGCGGTCAATCATGATTTTGTCCAGTTCCAGTGACCAGGGCACTGTTTTCCCTGTAGTTACGTGGAAGCGAAATGTATATTACTTGATTTTGGGGTTTTAATTGTTTGTGCTTATAACCAGACAATTCAAATATTATTTTATAAGTAGTTGTATCAATGAATTATAACAAAATATCATAATTAAAATTTTCGTTAATTTCTTTCATAACTTCTGAGGACCGGGTTACGGATGGGCACCGGTCCACGGACTACCACTTTGAGGAGCACTGATCTAGTAGGTGTAGGTGCCTCTATCTTTAGTAATTAATGTTACCACAGTATGCAGGTATCTTAAAATGAAATATGTGTACACACGTGAAGTCATGTGTAGTTTGAAATGAAACAGTTGTACATACGTGAAGTCTTATGTAGTTTGAAATGAAATAATTGTACATACGTGAAGTCTTGTGTAGTTTGAAATGTTATAGTTGTACATACCTAAAGTATAGTTTAGAATGAAATGAAATAGTTGTACATACGTGAAGTCTTGTGCTGTTTGAAATGGTCAACGCCCGATGGCAGTCCCTTAAATAGTATACTAACGATGATATGAGCTCACATGACATGCCTCGTGACGATAAAACAACTGATATGATTAAATTTATTCATTTATTGTAACCATGTTGATTGAATCAGACAAAAATTTCACCGTTTGTAGTTACATAAGCACATTAACATCAGCCAACTGATTCGATGAGTTTATTGGGTTATAGTTTACAATGTTATCTTAGAGGCGGGGCTAGAAATTGTGTCGTCTTTATAAAAAATAATAATAATAATAAAATGATGATTTATATAGCGCTGTATTCCAGCAAGGAGCCAGGCTCACAGCGCTTTACATGGAAACAAAAATACATATATAAATAAAAAGAAACATTCATAGCATATTAACTACAGAAATGACAATACGGTATACTCAATACATCAGCTACGCTAATCAATTACAGTAATGTGGTTTTATTATTTTTGAAAATAAATTTTAAAAAGATGTGTCTTAAGTGCAGTCTTAAATGACTTAGCAGTTGAAATGCTACGAATGTGTAATGGAAGAGAATTCCATTGTTTGGCTGCACAAAAGGAGAATGACCTTTCGCCAAATGTTTTAGTTCTTATCTTAGGAACACAGAGAATGCGTGTATCCGCAGAGGAGCATAACTGACGAATTGGTGAGAAGACTGACAAAAAATCAGTAAGATATGAAGGGCATGAGTCAGAAAAGAATTGTGACACAGAACGGCCAGTTTGTAATCAATTCGGGCTTGTATAGGTAGCCAATGAAGAGAGTAAAGTAGCGGAGTAACATGGTCATGTTTTTTTGCCCTTAGAACTAATCTGGCAGCTGAATTTTGAGCTCTCTGTAGTTTTTCAATGCATTGTTTTGGCGCACCTGACAGAAGAGAATTGCAGTAATCCATACTAGCTAGAACAAGAGAACAGACTAGAGTTTTTGTTGCACTATCTGTTAAGTAATGACGGATTGAACTGATCTGACGAATGGCAGTATAGGCAGAGCGACAAATGTGATTGATGAAGTTGTTGATAGACATGTGTTTACCAAACAAGACAAATATAATAAAATGTTAGGTATAAAATCATCAACTTGTGCAAGTATTTTTTTCTTTTCATTTATAAATCTTTACCTAAATGTGTTGCAAAGTCACAGTAAGCACATGCTGCCCTATAATCACTGATATAGTCATTACTTCTATTTTCAGTACATGTTGTCTTAGAATAATTGTTACTGTCATAACTTTAGATGTCAGTACTGGTCGCCTAAAAATCATTGATACTATCTTAACTTTTGATGTTAGTACTGATGCCGATATAATCATTGTTACTGTCATAAATTTCGATATTTTTATTAATGATCTTATAACTATTGTAACGATCATATCCATTGAGTTCAACATTATTGAGTAACGAATAATTTTTTTTCTAAACAACAATCAACTCATTGCTATCTGATGAAATTATGTCATCTATTTTATTCCACAATAAGATAAACACCATCACATGAGTTTATCAAGGTCGTTCTGTGAGAGTCAAGTATATTTATAGATCTCTTATTACTAACACACAAATCAGTCTGCTTGTTATCTCTTATCACTAACACACACGTCAGCCTGCCTGTTATCTCTTATCAATAGTGGAAATCAGATCTAAACCACGCATCAGTCTCGAAGATAAACACGCTCAATAATTTTTGTTGTGTTGGTCCATTTTTTCCCCTTGTAATAAAAAAATGTATCAATATCACATACCATAATATATCTCTTTCATTTGACGACCGGTTCCTTTATTATGCATTTAAGGATATGTCTGGAGGGTCTAGAGCTGCCCATGTAAAAGTCTATCTGTAATGTCTAGAGCTGCCCATGTGAAAGTTTGTCTGGAATGTCTAAAGCTGCCCATGTAAAAGTCTATCTGTAATCTCTAGAGCTGACGTTGTGGTGTGTATGGCTGATTTATAAACATTCTCGTTTTTGTATAAAGATAATATATTTTATAACCTAATATATGGGCCTAATTGCTGCAGAAATGACAGTCATTCTAACTTCAGATACTTTAGGTAAGTTTAGAATTAATCGATTCAGCCATAAAAATATTTCAAAATAACAATGAGCGTTGTTTAAAATATTTCGTTTCACTACATTTATAGAGCGCTAATATTTTGATTTACATTTAACTAGTCCACAAAGTTAGAACGAAGTTAATTTTAACAGTTATTCTCAGACTATGAATAAAAGAAATATTTTTCGTTAGTGAACATTTAATAGTACATTTAATTAACAGTAAATACCTTAGAACTTAATTATTTTAAAAAAATTATTCACACAACAATTGATGATCCACGACAAGTAGTTTTAATGAAGATAGATATTAGCACAATCATCACTGTGTTGTCAGAACCCATAATAATATTAATAATAAGAAGAATAACAACATTTCCATGCTGATTATATGATCTAACAGAGAGCTTCTCAATTTTGTTTTAATTTATTGCAGACCGGCAAGAATTTTCTTAGTTCCGGGGACCAGTGCACCATTGTCTCTGTAGTGACGTGTTAGTTAAATGTATATTATTTGATTTTCTTTAATTACTTGGGCTTATAACAAAACAATTGAAATATTATTTTGTATATGTTGTTTGTATCAATGAATTAAAAAAGAAGATCATAATAAAACTTTCGTGTTTTTTTTTCTTGATAACTTCTGAGGACCGGGATACAGATCGGCACCGGTCCACGGACTACCACTTTGAGAAACACTGATCAAACACACAAAGTGTAGGGGCCTCTATCTTCAGTTATTAATGTTACCACAGTACGATGGTATCTTCACATGAAATTGTTATTCATACTTCAAGATTAATGGCATAATATAAATGAGTTGTACGTACTTGAATTCTAAGGTATAAAATAAAACTGTTGTACATACATAAAGTCTTGTGTAGTTTGAAATGAAAAAGTTGTACATACGTGACGTCTTGTGTTGTTTAAAATGAAATAGTTGTACATACGTGAAGTCTTGTGTTGTTTGAAATGAAATAGTTGTACATACGTGAAGTCTTGTGTTGTTTGAAATGAAATAGTTGTACATACGTGACGTCTTGTGTTGTTTGAAATGAAATAGTTGTACATACGTGAAGTCTTGTGTTGTTTGAAATGAAATAGTTGTACATACGTGAAGTCTTGTGTAGTTTGAAATGAAATAGTTGTACACACGTGAAGTCTTGTGTAGCATGAAATCAAATAGTTGTACATACGTAAAGTCTTGTGTAGTTTGAAATGAAATAGTTGTACATACGTGAAGTCTTGTGTAGCTTATAATGATCAACACCTGATGGCATTCACTTAAATAGTAGACTAAAGATGATATGAAGTCACATGACATGCCTTGTGACGATAAAACTACTGATATGATTAAAATGATTCTATTATTGTACCCACCTTAAATAAATCAGACAAAAAGTTCACCGTTTATAGTTACATAAACACATTAACATCAGCCAACTGATTAGATGAGTTTATCTAGTATTTCTAAACAATATGATAACCACGCTCACATGATATCATCAAGGTCGTCCTGTGACCATCAAGTACATTTCTTTATCTCTTATCTCTACTACACGTCAGTCTGTCTGTAATCTTCCATCAACGACATAAAACAGATACGAACCACGCATCAGCAACAAATAAAAACATGATCAATACTTTGTGTTTAATTTTTGTCCTTTGTATTACCAAAAATGAAAAATCTCTGCTGCAATATTTTATCAATTTCAGCTCCCTAATTGGCATGTGATGGGGGGATCTAGCACTGTCCATGTGAAGGTCTGTCTAGGGGGTCTATAGCTGTTCATGTAACAATCTCTCTAGGCAGTCTAGACCTGTCCATATGAGGGTCTGTCTAGGGGGTCTATAGCTGTTCATGTAACAATCTCTCTAGGCAGTCTAGACCTGTCCATATGAAGGTCTGTCTAGGGGGTTTACAGCTGTCCACGTGAGAATCTCTCTAGGCAGACTAGACCTATCCATTAAGGGTCTAGTCTATGGGGTCTAGAGCTGTTTATGTGAGGGTATATCTGGTTGGTCTAGAACAGTGCTGTTAGTGTCAGTCTGGATAGTCTAAAGCTGTCGATGTCTGTCTAAGTGGTCTAGAAATGTCTAAATGAGTGTTTTTATAGGTGGTCTAGAGATGTCTATTTGAGTGTCTGTCTGTTTGGTCTAGACATATCTATGAAAAGGTCTGTCTGGTTTATCTAGAGATGTCTGTCTATGTGAGGATTATGTATGTTTAGTCTATAGATGTCTGTCTATGTGAGGATTATGTATGTTTAGTCTATAGATGTCTATTTGTTAGTGTATGTCTGATTGGTCTATAGATGTTTTATGTTTTCTGTCTTGGTGGTCTCGAGATTTTCATTGTGTACGCATGTCTAGGTAGTCTAGAGCTGTCTATGTGAGGGTCTATCTGTGTGGTCTATCGCTGATGGTGTTATGTGCATGGCTGATGAATAAAAACTCTCGTCTTTGATAGAAGATTTTTTTTTTAATTTACTATTTATGGCCATAATTGGTACAGAATGAAAGTCATTCTATCTTAGATACATAAGGTTAATGTAGAATTCTTACATATTTGTTTTTTTTTTAATGAATCAACGATAAAGTAACAATGAACGGTGTTGTGAAAGAAATCTGTACGAAAGTTAACGTTAACAGTAGTTAACAAGCTATGAGTTAAGAATGTCTGTTGACTGTTAATAGTACATTAAATATACAGTATTTACTAATAACATAAACATAACTTTAAAAAAAAAAATTATTCATATCAACAATTGATGATCAACGACAAGTAGTGGCAATGCAGGTATATATTAGAACAGTCATCATTGTGTTGTCAGAACTCATATTAATAATAATAAATATAAGAATAATAACGCCATTTTTATGCTATTTATGTGATCTATCTGAGAGCTTTTCATTTATTTTTATTTATGGCAGACTATCATAAGATTTCAATGGACCAGTGCACAGTTTTTCCTGTAGTTACGTGGTAGTGAAATGTATATTACTTGATTTTTAGGGGATTAATTGTTTGTGCTTAGATCCAAACAATTGAAATATTATTTTATATGTAGTTTGTATCAATGAATTAAAACAAAATATCCTAATTAAAATTTTCTTTTTTTTTCTTTTATAACTTCTGAGGACCGGGATACGGATGGGCACCGGTCCACGGACTACCACTTTGAGAAGCACTGAACTAACACACAGTTTAGGTGACTCTATCTTCAGTTATTAATGTTACCACAGTACGCTGGTATTTTAAAATGAAATAGTTGTACATACGTGAAGTCTTGTGTAGTTTAAAATGAAATAGTTGTACATACGTGAAGTCTTGTATAGTTTGAAATGAAATAGTTGTACGTACGTGAAGTCTTGTATGTCTTAAAATAAAATAGTTGTACATACGTGAAGACTTGTGTCCTTTCATATGGTCAAAGCCCTATGGCAGTCACTTAAATAGTAGACCTGAAGTCACGTGACGATAAATCTTCTGAAATAATTGTAACGTTTCTATTTTTAAAACCACGTCAAAGGGATTTTTCAAAAATTACAAAGTTTTTTCTTACAAAATCATTTTAATAGATAAGAAATATGATGAGAGAGTTGTGGTTTTTGTCAAGTACGTTAGACGAGCAACAATAACATCATCAGCCAACTGATTAGGTAAGTTTTGTGGGTTATAGTTTTAATGTTATCTCAGAGGCGCGGCGAGAAACTCTGCCCACGTTATAATTTAATTCATTTATAAAACCAGCAAAACATAAAACAACAATTAGTATGCATTTATTTATACCTTACATAAAAATATTTTAAAATACTAACTGTTTAAAGTCACTATCAGAAATTTAGATTTTATTAGTGTGCTACAGAACCATTGTAACAGTCAGTACCTTAGATGACAGTACTGGTGACCTTAGTATCATTGTTATGATCAGAACCATATTAAACACGAGGAAGTATCGTTAAAAATACAGTTTTAAAACAGATGTCTATATTTGCAGGCAAGTCAACTTAACACATATTTTTTGAGAGGCACGGTATGTGTTTTACTTGTTTTATGTTTCAATAAAGGTTTTATTAAAGAGAAAATAAAAATGGTGTACATACGGTTCGCCTCGTGAAGGTTGAAATGGTCAACAGCTAATGACTGTCACATAAAGGGTCAACAGTTAATGACTGTCACATAAATGGTCAACAGCTACTGACTGTGTTATAAATGGTCAACAGCTAATGACTGTCACGTAAATGGTATTCTAAAGGTGATCTGATGTGACATGCCTCGTGACCATCAGACAACTAAATTAATTGTAACGATTCTATCTTTGTTACCACGTTAAAATGATTCGTCTAAAGTTAAAACGTTCTTTTCTTTAAATATCACGTGCAAACTGATAAGAAGAACTTTGTGGGTCATAGTTTTTATGTTATCTCAGTGACAAAGCCAAAATGTGTGTTAATTAAAGTGTTTACTAAACTAGTCCAGCAAATGAAACTTATTTATTTCTTACACATATATCCCTGTGCCTATAGATTGTTTCGAGTCACATGCAGAGCTTCTGTAGTCAGTAATGGTCGACTGAGAATCTTTGTTACGGTCAAAACATTAGATGACAGTAGTGGTGACCTAAGAATCATTGTAGCGGTTGGTATTTAGATGACAGTACTGGTGGCTTTAGAAGTATTGTTATAGTCAGAACTTTAGATTGCAGTACTGATGGCTTTTAGAATCATTATTATAGTCAGAACTTTAGCTGACAATACAGATAGCTTTGAAAGTATTGTTATAGTCAGAACTTTAGATGACTGCACTGATGGCTTTAGAAGTATTGTTATAGTCAGAACTTTAGATGACTGCACTGATGGCTTTAGAAGTATTGTTATAGTCAGAACTTTAGATGACAGTACTGATAGCTTTGGAATCATTGTAGCGGTAGGTATTTAGATAACAGTACTAATGGCTTGAGAATCATTATTATAGCCAGAACTTTAGATGACAGTACTAGTTGCCTTAGAATTATTGTTGCAGTCAGTATATGTAGTTAATATGCTATGAATGTTTCTTTTTTATTTGTATATGTATTGTTGTTTCCATGTAAAGCGCTGTGAGCCTGGCTCCTTGCTGGGATACAGCGCAAAATAAATTATCATTTTATTATTATTATTATTATTATTACTTTATATGACAGCAATGGTGACCTTAAATTCATAATGATCATCAGAATCGTTCAGCAAATAATTTAAAATGACAAATGTGTTACAGATCAATTAAACAGCTAACAACATATTGAACATAAAAACATTTTTTGTCAATTTCTTTTTACCCACATTTTTCTCTATGTTGTTTAGCCACTTTTGTCTTCCACGTTATTTACCAACATTTTGTCAATGTTATTTTCCCTCATTTCTGTCAATGATATTTACCAACAGTTTTGTCAAAGTTATTTACCCACTGTTCTGTCAATGTTATTTACCCACTGTAATGTCAATGTTATTTACCCACTGTACTATCAATGTTATTTACCCACTTTACTGTCAATGTTATTTACCCATGGTTTTGTCATTGTTATTTACCCAATGTACTGTCAATGTTATTTACCCACTTTACTGTCAATGTTATTTACCCACTGTACCGTCAATGTTATTTACCCACTGTACTGTCAATGTTATTTACCCACTTTACTGTCAATGTTATTTACCCACTGTACTGTCATTGTTATTTACCACATTTCTGTCAATGTTATTTACCACAGTTCTGTCAATGTTAATTACCCACTGTTCTGTCAATGTTATTTACCCACTGTACTGTCAATGTTATTTTCCCACATTTTCATCTAAACATTTTATCATTTGTGTAATGACGTCGTGCAACAGTCAAGGTCTTTCAGATAACCTTTATCATTAACACAGAAGTCAAGGTCTTTCAGATAACTCTTATCATTAACACAGCAGTCAACAAGCCTCAATTCGTGTACTTTGTATTTGATTCACGAGATTTGTGACAGTTTGTGACTGGGGGAGGGGGTACTTAAACAACGTCAAGAAAGCATGACGTACTTTATCGAAGGCCCTATATTTTAAGTACACGTCTTTGTATTTCACTTTTAATGAATCATTTTGTTCTCCCTAAACGTAATGATAAAAGAAAATAGTTTTTAGCAAAGATTGTCACCAATTTGATAATTCAAGAGCAACTTATGGGACAGCGTGACGCTAATCAGGAAATATTGTTGACCTGGATGATCATTTGTTGCTTTCATATCAATTATCCTGATCCAAAAATAGAATATTTTCTGGATCATGTGCACTCTTGTGTAAGGAGCGATAGGTCAACACTTTGACAATATTGACGTGAATGATTGAAGACTAGAAAGCATTTTTTAATGTTCGGGTCACGTGGTCATGGGACTATCAGTTATGGGGTAATAACGCAACTAATAATACTTTTTATGTGACCTAGAGTTTAAGCAAAGAAAAAGGTAATAAACGGAAGTTACGTGTTTGTGGCCATGACATTACACGTCACACGTGCAAATCATTTTAAATTTCTGTCTCGTTTATAACATTTGTAATTTTAATAATACAATTGTCATAAAATGTGTGTACACGTGTTATTTTTTTAACATAATTTTCAAAACAAGTTATTTTAAAATTTAAACAGACCGTTTTCTTTCAACAAGTTAGCATTTTTTTCATAGTTGTATTTCTCTCAACGGGCAACATTCAAGTCTTCTAGTTGATATAATCACAGACCACAAAAAACATTCAAGTCATCTAGTTGTTATAACAACAGACCACAAGAAACATTCAAGTCATCTAGTTGTTTTAACAACAGACCACAACAAACATTCAAGTCATCTTGTTGATATAACAACAGACCACAACATTCAAGTCATCTAGTTGATATAACAACAGACCACAACAAAAATTCATGTCATCTAGTTGATATAACCACATACCACAACAAACATTCAAGTCACCTAGTTGATATAACCACATACCACAACAAACATTCACGTCATCATATTCATATATGTTAGTATTTAATGATATACTCTTGTGTATAAAGCAGTTTTTATTATTTCTATTAATTTTGTGTCAAGTTTAAGAAATAGATTTCTACTAGTCTACATGTCACATAAAACAACAAATAAAAAATTAAAAAAACAAAACGAATCCCAGAAGGTCACATAATGAGAAGTTTATAAATAACATACCTTTCAATTATTATATTCCCTTTTATTTAGCTCCCAAGATATCGATTTTCAAGTGAAACTTCATTTTAAGTACGTTGGTGACTTTGCCTTGTATTCCACAGTTGACCTGAACAAGCCCCCCTCCCCCAACTTCCATCACTATATTAACACAATATCCTTTAATAAAACTATGTATTATTTATGTGATTATCAATAAAATTCGTGTATCTTTATATTATTTTTTTAGTATTTTAATTGTTAATTTTCTTCACTTACATTGATTTACCTAATTTATGTCATAATACAACTTGTTGATGTGCCTTTAAAATATTTAAACAACTAAAACAATTATCTGACACTAAATCAAAAAGTTACATGGGAATGTATGCCACAAACAGTGAAAGAAATTTATAAATAGGACTGCATGACACCAAACAGTGAAAATAATTTTTACATAGGAATGTATGACACCAAACAGTGAAAGTAATTTTTACATAGTAATGTATGACACCAAACAGTGAAAGTAATTTTACATAGGAATTTATGACACCAAACAGTGAAAGTAATTTATAAATAGGAATGTATGACACCAAACAGTAAAAGTAATTTATAAATAGGAATGTATGACACCAAACAGTGAAACTAATTTATAAATAGGAATGTATGACACCAAACAGTGAAAGTAATTTTTACATAGGAATGTATGACACCAAACAGTGAAAGTAATTTATATATAGTAATGTATGACACCCAAGATTAAAAGTTAGAACCTTAAAGCTGTTAGGCCGAGAACATCATCTCTACCAGGACCACCATCGTCATTGGAGCATGGAATGTACGCACGATGTATGAGACTGGTAAAACAACACAAATAGTCACTGAGATGAGCAACTATAAAGTATAAACAGTCACTGAGATAAGGAACTATAAAGTATAAACAGACACTGAGATGAGGAACTATAAAGTATAAACAGTCACTGAGATGAGCAACTATAAAGTATAAACGAGGAATCAGATAAGAGAGATGGACTGGATGTGGACAGAAAAATCCCAGGAGAGGTGATGTTATTTTTAGGACGTATACAATACAATGACATCGTTTTGTGTTTAAACGTCCATTTAAACAGAAACTGAATTTTCTTAACATGTTGTTTTTTATTGTTTTTATCAGACAAGCCATGCAAAACGAGAAGAAGGAGAAATTACATGATATTTTTTCCCCTTTCATTCCCATAAAAAACAAGGAATGTAATAATCATCCCTACCTCTATCAAAGTGTTATATTAACATGTGTTTGTGTTGTATTTTCTAATTTGAATTTAATGCCTAATGTATTATTACTACTTTCCACTTTGTTTTCTATCCTCCTGTTTTTTTAAGTTAGTGATAACATTATGGTGTTACGTTTTTTTGTACGCTTTATAAAGAGATTATTATAACGTACGACGTTGATAACGTTGATAGATTTCTTGAGATAAATGTAAATGTATTAGAGTAAATTACCACTAGAGAAACGCTATGTCGTACGAAACACTATTTCATTAAGCGTTCTCTGTATGTATATTTGCTTGTCTAACACAAAAACGAACATGCATCAGTCGAAATAGTCCATTTAACAATATCTTTTTATCGTTCGTTTTCCGGGAAATATTATTTTGTGAGTAAATTTGTGTCAACATCTTGACACTTGCGCCTTGTATGCTGTCAACTTCCCTAGGAAGAACAATGGTGATATTCGGGTTAAGACTACTTTTCCTGTTTGATTTGGAAAACTCTCATTTTGGATTACATAATCACTTACTAATAGGTCAGTAACCACTCTGTTAAACTTTGCAATGTTTTTTAATGGTAATGTTCTTTTTAAAGTGGTGTTTACGACGAAGTAAGCTTAAAGTTAGTTTTTACTTCGTACGAAACGCTTTTATTTCTGCAGAAAAAAAAATAGATATGGGACTAATTCTTGGCCTCTAGTGTTATTTGAAAATAGTAATGTTTGTTTTGAGGGCATGTTAACGTTGAAGTATATTTGTTTTATTGTAGAATATTACTTCAGGGCAAACACTTTTTCATATAGGAAAATTAAGATAAATATCTAAGTCTAGTCTATATCTTGACTCCTAAGTTTTTATTAGGATGAAAATTAAATAGAATATAATTATATTTCAGATTTAAAGCAATGTCTAGCCAAAGAACAAAACAGAGCCCAGATGTAATCAATGCGGCATTGGCCAGTATTAGGGAAAAGCGGCTCTCTATTAGAAAGGCTTCTAAGGACTTTGGCATTCCACTTGCTACTCTTTACCACAAATTGACAGGCAAGCGGCCTGTCATAGCCTATGCAAAGACCCTACTCACGCCTAAAGAGGAGGTCAAATTAGCAAAGAGGAAGAAGATAAATGTATTAAGTTTCAAGCCTTAGCTGTGGGGCTCATAGAAACGTGCAGTGTAGCAGTAGAAGAGCCCCAAAACTGTACAGTCAAAGCTAACTTGACAGTAGATGACATTTTAAAGCTGCCAGCTTTTGTTACAAGGAATAAAAACAAGAAGAAAACAGTAAATGCTCCAACCAAGACGTAACAGAGAAGAAGAGAAGATAAAAAAGGAAAATAGTGGAGTCCAAGAAAGTAAAGAAGTATCCAGTAATAGATCTATCTGAACGCACAGTAAATTAAAAAGGTAGAATTTGACATCGTTGAAGACAATATTTTTAATATAGAAGAGGATCACTTGTTGGCAGGAATGTGTCAAGGGTGCAAAAAAGGGGGAGGGGCAGAGGTTTGGGTCCAATGTGATGTGTGTGATGGCTGGTCGCATGCACAGTGCACGAAAAATTGTGCATCCTTAAAACAGAACACTTTTGTTTGCACTGTTTGCTGCCCTGACCAGTGACTGTAGATTATGTTATATTTTATGTTATGTTATTTTATTTCTAAACGTATTTTATCTACCTAAAGTTTATTTTGTAAAAAAAAAGCTTGTACTGATATTGTCAGTCTACTATGTTGTTCTTTGGTTCTGTGTGCCTTTATTTAAATGTACATATCATACAGAACTACGTTATTAGGGCTCTAATTTCTTTAATAAAAGTTTTTGCATTATTATTGACATCTCTGTCAGGGGTATGAGAACCACTGTTTGTGAAAATTGTATTTTGCCCGGTCACAAGCTCATGTTGTGATGTTTGTGAACGAGATTCACGTGGGGTGCGTGGAGCAGTCCATGCAAGGTCTGTCGAGGCCCACAGTATATAACTCGGGTGTGTCTCGGCTGTAGGAGAGGTACGGACACAAGTCGCCGGTGACGGTGAACACGAGGAGTACCCGAGCTTTAGGGTTGCCGTGTTGGCCGGCTGGACTGTACGGCGGGCCTATGTTGTAATTAAGAGACATTGAGATTTGGTAGCGAGAGTTGTACATAGGTGACATGTGGGGACTCATGTAAATAAAGATAGCTGTAAAAAGGGACTTGAGTTCAATTACTGTACAACAGTTGTTGGTGTGTGAGCCTTGGACCAGAACCCTAGACAACGAAACCTGACAATCTCCAGTGTTATTTGTTAGACTCCCTTAATTAAAAAATCATGTTAAGCCTGGTCCCTATTGGAACTCAGGACGTGTTAGCGCATTTTCGTATTATGTATCAGTACTTATGTTAGATATCAGCATTATATAGTTGTCAGTAATTGTGTTTAGATTTTAGACATATTTTTATGAATTTTCCTGTGTAATGAATATACCTGACATTTTTTTATTTAAAAGTCATTTCTTTACATTTTAAAAAATTGTATTTTCTCTTTAATCTAACTACAAGTCACCACAAATGATGACGTAAAACTCTCTAAACTTTTACACATATTCTAATGACGTCAAATAAAAAAAAACACTAATTCTTTTGCACGCTTTCACATCACTCTTCAATGCTTGAAAAACTGTGTATTCGACTTCCGGCAATGGCGGCCGTTCCCTGCGATAGTGTTACTTCTCGATTCGAAATATTTTTTGGTAGTTTTAACGGGGTTTTTAAACGGATCGAGTAACTGAGTTTTGATGCACAAATGGCAGGTTAGGACATACAAAAACGTATATACATCATGGTTCTAGGACTTATGGATGCTGTGATCAAGGGTGATGACAGACGGACGGACAAAACGGGTGCAATAGCGATTTCGACATCTCGAAAATGCGCTAAAAATGATTATTTGGTGATTTTGGTTATGTGTTTCCTATGACGTCAAAGTGTTTCCTTTGAAATAAAATACGCAAAAAAGTGTTTCTCAGGCGGTAGCTTGCTGGGTCAGCTAATATTGCTTTTACACTCCAACCTCGCGTAGTATTACAAAAATGCTTTCACATTATAGTAGTCTTGTGGTCATACTACTTGTAGGTGCTTTCATTTTTACTCCATGTCAAGTGGTTTAGAAACTAAGCCTTGAAAGCAAGAAGTCGTGCTAGTTTTAGCGTAAAGCGTTTGCAAAGTGGTAATTTACTCTATACGATTAGCTACATTTCTTAGACTTACAATTGAGTTTTTTAATTGGAGTTTTACATTTTTGTGATACTAGTTAAATGTAAGCAAAATAACTGTTACAGATAATGTTAAAACTGCAGGCACTGATTATTTTTTAGAAGTGTAAGCAACACTTATATATAATTTAATAATTATTTCTTAATATTTCCGACTCTTATAGCTTATTGCATAAATAAATATATAGAAAACCGTCTTTTTGTGGCATTAGTTTAATGTTAACTTGTTTTAAAAGTTCATCATATCAGTGCAGTGATAGACTTGATTAAATAACTATTTTTGTACATACTTTAGTCTGATGTTAAGATGTACATGTAAACTTGTTTGGTATTTTGACTTCGTCACTTTTTCGGTTTTAAACACATGTAACGTTTTTATTTCAATAATAAAGTTGGGTATCCATTAGCCTCAATATTAAACAACAAACAGAGTTAGACACTTTTAGATTTATCCACATAATGTAATATTACTAACCACTAGTATTAAGACGAATGTTTTTCTATAACCGCACTAAGACATCACATTTAGAAGTTCATCCATATGATGACACATTTACAGATGATATAAGAAGATTCATTTGTTTAAATATCCCACACTGAAGCAACCACAGTACAGGAGTGTCAACACTGATGTACCGTACAAAATGGTTTAACCACGAATTGATATATCATCAGCATGTTTTCACACACCTCATTTATTCACACCCAAAAGCCACATTTTACCACACCCCAAACCAACATATGACCACACCCCAAAACCACATATGACCCCACCCAAAACCCACTTATGACCACACCCCAAAACCACATATGACCACACCCAAAACCCACATATGACCACACCACCCACTTGTTGTCACATCAACAAACATGTCCGTTCAGGTAAATTCATCTATAAATAAACATTAACAAGACACAAACAAAAATAATATAAAGAAGTCAAACAATTCATTTCTATATGTTTAATAAGTCTAATAAAACAAGTCTCACATGTTCTAAAAAGGTATTTTAAAATAAAATTTTCACACCCAAAGTATCTGATATGTTTATAAAAACAAATATCAAATATATCTTTAAATTCAACAAATGTTTAAATGTAAACGAAAGGTAAACACCATATAACATGAACTTCTAATTCTATTACAAGTTTGTTGTTGTCGATATGAAAGATGAGAGTGTACATGCGGCATGTTGTTAGTGATGGGAAATCGATGTATTAGAAACCTAATATAATTTTTAAAATTAAAATAGTTTATATAGTCAGAGTTTAAATAACAACAATTAGAACAATATATTGTTATTAATACATACGAATCGGGTGTCAAAATTTTGTTGTGAGAGCACTTGGGGCGTTAAAAATAGATGCTTTTTTAAAATCAATTAAAACAAACACTAGATAATACAAATTTTGTAAATTGTCACAGTTGTAAAAAGAAAATACATAAAATATTTAATTGTATGTAAATCTGTTTTGTAAAAAGAACAAAAATATTAGAAGGTCGGGGTGTAATATTGGTTTTGTGGGCGTATATGTGGTTTTTTAAATACTAACATGTTATAATTGAATTAAATGGATTAATTAAGGGCAGGGACCCAACACTGAAGGTAAGGGTGCCGACACTGTAGGTAAGGGTGCCGACAGTGTAGGTAAAGGTGCCGACTTTGTTGTTTAGTGTGCACATGACCGTGGCGGATGTCGTTGTTTATTACAATCATAATCATTTGATGACAGTTTGTATAAGGTCAAAATGTAAAACAAGAAAATTTAATTTTATTATAAGCTCATAAGATGGGAACTTTGTAGGAAGGGTGCCGACACTGTTTTTTAGGGTACACGTGACCGTGGCAGATGTCGCTCTTTATTACAATAATAATAATTTGATAACAGTTTGTATCAGGTAAATATATAAACAATAAAATGTGTATCCTAATATTTTATAAGTACATGAGATAGGAATGTTGGAGGTAGGGTGCCGACACTGGTGGTGAGGGCGCACATTGGGCGTGGTGTTGTGGTGTACATGGGGCGTGGTGTTGTTGTGTACATAGGGCGTGGTGTTGTTGTGTACATGTGGCGTGGTAGAGGATGTTGTCTATTACAACAATCAACAGTTGATACAAGTTTGTATAAAGTATATAAAATATTATAACATTGTTTACATTATCGATATTAGCTCAACTCCCAACCAGCGCCACAAAAATTTCTTCCCTCAGAGTTGACCCCACTGTGGACATGGTCAGAAAACCAGCAAACATCATACCCCAGTGGGTGGACATAAGCCCCACTACTGCCTGGACATGTACATGTTGTGTACGTGTACTTGGTCCTAATGTCAAATATATCAACACTCACCTTGTACCTGTCTATCCAGTGTCCTACAGAGATCTGTTTAGGACATCCATGTGGATGTGATACTATCAATGTCAACTTGTCTTCACATCTCTTGTATTTGTTGATTACTTTCTTCCATAGATCACACCAGTGTCTCCACATGTTGTCCAGTTTGTCCAGTAAATCTACGTCACATGTCTCACATTTCAACCAACACCTGTCTTCCTCAATTTTTGCATCAACCACCGTCCAGCCATCAAGAGTGACCAGTGGACTATCTTGTCTATCATAGAACAATCTACACGTGGTGTGTCTCGCCTCAAGGTCATCAAACACCACGTGTGTGGCCGTGTCCATCCTTACCTTCCCCCACACTTTGCTGGGTGTGTCCAAGTGTTGACACTTGTGACATGGACAAGTTCCCTTGTTGTATTCAATGTCTACATCACTCACCATCCCAGTCCCTAGTCTCATGACGTCACTTCCTCTCATGTTATAAAATGGATATGGTTGTTTGGTGTTTGGCCAAAACTCTGGTCTTTCTGTACTGGTCATTTTAACACCTACCCTGACAGTGAGGTCAGCTACAGCTTTGATGTACTCAACTAGGAGGTTGTCATGGTTACCTTCAGGCAGGTGATTGATGTTAAAATTGTTGACAGGTACAAACTTTTTGTGACCTGCTTTCTTCTCACAGCTGATGTAAAGTTTGTTTAGATCTGCTTCTCCTCCTTCTGCCACCAGGGTTTCATGTGTACCTGACAAGGTCATTAAACAAAGTACATTTTATTACATGTGTTATAATTATTACTACTTTTTGTCTCTGTTTACCTAGATTTTGTTTATAGTCCCTCTTTCATTTCAGTAGATTTAAAGAGCAATGTGCGACATGATTTGTAGACACTAATTTATGTAAGGAATACAATGTGTAAATACTTGTATTATTATAGACATTACAATGGAATTAACTTACACTTGTGTTATGTTGTATCAGCACTATACAATATTTTATATTATCATATATATATATATATATATATGAAATGTGTATAAAACAATAATTACCACAGAAAAGACTTGATTTGTCGTTCATGTCACACCTGCCATCTTTGACATCTGTTTGTCTGTCATGTGTGTCATATTCACCTCGGATGTGCTCTTGACTCTTTTCTGAAAGGATAGTTTTCTAATGTATTTCTTTTGTATTGACTTTCTCTAATTATTAATATGCCGACTCCTTGTTTCTCTCTTGATTACTCTGTCTATAATTTTTTCTGTATTTACCTCTAACTCTATCCCTTTTCTTATCTTTCTCTCCGTCCGTCCGTCCATCCATCCGTCCGTCTGTCACTCCATCTGCCCATCCGTCCCTCCTTCCGTCCGTCATTCCAACCGTCCGTCCGTCACTCCATCCGTCCATCCATCCATCCGTTTGTAACTCCATCCATCCGTCACTCCATCCATCCGTTCGTTTGTAACTCCATCTGTCCGTCCGTCACTCCATCTGTCTGTCCGTCAATCCATCTGTCCGTCCGTCACTCCATCCGTCCATCCATCCGTCCGTGCGTTTGTAACTCCATCCATCCGTCACTCCATCCGTCTGTCCTTCCATCCATCCATCCGTCCGTCCATTCATCTATCCGTCCATCCATCCGTCACTCCCTCTGTCAGTCCGTCACTCCATCCGTTCGTCACTCCATCCATCTCTCCGTCAATCACTCCATCCGTCCGTCCGTCCATCACTCCATCCATGCGTCACTCCGTCCATCCATCCATCCGTCCGTCCATCAACCCATCCGTCCATCCATTCATCAATCCATCCATCCATCGATCAATCCATCCATCCATCTAAATATATATGTCTTGTGTATCTGTCTATCGGGTTGTCTGTCTGTCTGGCTCTTTTACTCTTATCATTTAATTAAAGTATATAAAAAATCAATGTATAATGTTAAAAAAATAGTTTCTATTTATCAAAATTAACATGTTACCATTGTTTTCCAATCTTTTCAGCGTTTCTGATAAAAGACCGGACTTCTTTGTAGCATTCTGAAAATAGTAAAGTGTCAAATAATATTATTAAAAAAAACAATATTTAATTAATATAATTTTAATTGAAAAACAATTTAATTGTCATTAAATATATTATAGTTTCAATTTGGTTTTAAAAACTACAATTTGAGTATATAGCCGCACGAGAAAAGAAATGTGACATTAAGTTACGCAACAGTTAATTAACTTCATTAACTCAAATTAACTGAGGTTGAAACACATAAACTGGCTTGTTAATTTCACACAATTAAATTTTATTCCTTTAGAATTTTTTTACAATAGCTGATTATTTAAATTGTAAATAAAACATTAATATTATTATTATATATCTACTCTGTCAGTTACAATAAAATAAAACATTGAAAATGACCAAAAGATGTCCAAGTTAATGTTAGCAAGTTAAGATCATCCTTGATGTAATCATACGGCGCGCCTGTCGTCTGCAATTAAGTGTCCTTCCAATTTTATTAAATGACTACGATACATTGGTATTAATTTTTAGCGCATTTTCGAGATGTCGAAATCGCTATTGCACCCGTTGTGTCCGTCCGTCCGTCTGTCATCACCCTGATCACAGGATCCATAAGTCCTAGACCCATGATGTATATATGTTTTTTGTATGTCCTGACCTGCCATTGGTGCATCAACACTCAGTTACTCGATCCGTTAAAAAACCCCGTTAGAACTACCAAAAAACTTTGCGAATCGAGAGTTAACACTGGCACAAGGAACGGCCGCCATTGCCGGAAGTCGAATAGAGCATTTTTCAAGCATTCAAGAGTGGTGCGAAGGCGTGCAAAAGAATTAGTTGTTTTTTTTAGTTGACGTCATTAGAATATGTGTAAAGGTTTAGAGACTTTTACGTCATCATTTGTGGTGACTTGTAGTTAGATTAAAGAGAAAATAAAAAATTTTAAAATGTAAAGAAATGACTTTTAAATTTAAAAATGTCAGGTATATTCATTACACAAGAAAATTCATAAAAATATGTCTAAAATCTAAACACAATTACTGATAACTACATAATGCTGATATCTAACATAAGTACTGATACATAATACGAAAATGCGCTAACACGTCCTGAGTTCCAAAAGGGACCAGGCTTAACATGATTTTTTTAAGATTACTTAAGGCTTAAGGAAATCTTTAATTAAAATAACTTAATTTATTTAAATGATAAAAAATATATAATTGTATAAATCTTCAAATATGAAAAACAATTTTAATAATTTGTGTACGATTTACAATATTTTAAGAGAAATGTTATTTTTTAAGGGTAAAGGGAAAATGTTTTAGTGTAGTCGAGTACTTTGTAAAATTCAGTGATACCATTAGATTTTGTAATATAAAAATATTAACAGGAAGAGAATGACAGTTTAATTTATTTTTTTTAAAAATAAATTACAATTTATCTTAATTGATCAAACGCATAATTTATTTCAATTACTTAAAATTTTGTAAATTTTAATAACAAATTATATTTTTGATTATGTTAACAATTTTAATATGATTCTTAGATATATTTTATATTTATATGTTATTTCGTAGGTTGTAAGTCGTTAAACTTTAGTCTTTCGTTACCGTGGTTACACGAAGCAGAATACATATTCATGTTTACTTCAGAATACATATTCATGTTTACTTTGAAATCCAAATAATCAAAAGGATTTGTTACTTAAATCAATTCATGAAGCGTAATAAATATTATATACGTAATTAAGATTAAATACATAATATAATTTATTATTTAATTTGCTAGCGTGGCAGCAGTAAAAGCTGAAGTTGTTGTTATCATGTTGTAGAAATGAGCTTGGCTGCGCTTGACTTTGACTCTGGTCTCTGGTCAGTCTGGTTCTAGTTCTAGACCAGTCTCTAGAGTCTCTAGTCTAGTTATATTTAGATTCTTACAATAAAAATCATATAGTCTACTTTTATACATTAAATTGTGCATTATTTTCAAAAATATAGATCTAAATAGAAAATAACGCAGTATTTTTTTAAAAAATGAATCTTCGTTGTTTGTATATTGTATATATGTAGTAGTAGTAGATCTAAGTAGTTAATTAGTTGTAGATATTAAATTTTATTAATTTTTAAAAATTTAAGTCAAGTTCATATATTAAGGAACTGTATTAGAGCACAGAGATATCATGGTATATAAATATTAGAAATCTATTCTAAAATATTGGGTTTAATTTTTTTTATTTAGTAAAAATTACATATTAATTTAATAATTTTAATATTCTGTTTTAGTCTTTGAACAGAGAACACAAAATATAAATATTCAAATTCACTACGTTCAAATTATAGTATTAGTTTATCATGAACTCGATTAAACTAAATGTGCATTAATACCAAAAATGTCAAAATTTTAACACTAATACTAGTGGTGTGTTGCGTACTGGGTTCTGGAACTTATCTTAGCAATAAAGACAGACTCTTGTCGAACAGGAGATGCTCTTTATTGAACTATAAATATACGAACAATCCGTCATACAGCCATCGAGACATCACAGTATACAGGCTTACAGGATCACAGTCTTTACATCGTTCGAGATCTCACGGCACAGCATACAGGCCCGCAGCCTATAGTGTCGAGCACACCTCGATACACTATCCAACAATACACAGCTCTGGCCGAACGACCCACACGGACTTTACAAGCCTCTCTCTACGTCTCTCTCTGTCTGCACACACACTACACAGACCCACACTATATATAGCCCTTGCGCGCACTCTCAGTCATGGTCTGACCTTCAACAAGTCAGTCTCTGAACACCGTTCAAAAACAATCTCACAACAACTCACAAAACTCATTGCCAACTCATCAACAACTCAGAAACATTCATTGACAGTGATTCTCATACATTGACATATCCCCCCTCTTCCGTTAGATTCTACTTGCTAGTAGAATCTCACAAACAAACAAAAAAAGTCATGGTATGGAATCACTACACATTCATAACACATCATGAAAATAATTGGCCTTAATACATGAACAGCATCATATGAATAATATACATACATCATATTAATAATACATTAATCTATTACATCATGGAAAACATCCTACTGCCGCTTTAGCAAACGGAAGCAGTCCTCTAATTGAATAACAGTTACATAGTAATAGTATCAAAAAATTAGTCATTTTAGCAGCAATGACACACAAAATTTTCACATGTGATGTATTCCATCATTAGACATAAGTGATAATCAATTTTTACACCAATATACATATACCATCTACTGATGTATATATACACCCGATCTCAGGTGACAAAAAAAAATTTATATCTATACCAGATCTCAGGGAAAAAATTTTATATGTACAAGATCTCAGGTTAGAAAAAGAACCCCAAGAACAACATATTATTACAATTTACACATTACCAATCAGGCAAAATAAACAAATGCTACTACTTGTCCACCTCATGGGACATTTTAATGAGCAACCACTGCTCTAATAATTTCTTTACCGGGACCTGTGCTATTGGGATCTCTTATCCCACTATAGCCACAGTCCTTTTGTGATATATAACGAGCAACCACTGCTCTAATAATTTCTTTACAGGGACCTGTGCTATTGAGATCTCCCATCTCACTATAGCCACAGTCCTATTGGGATATAAATACAGCCCGCCATTCCTGCCACCAGGAACTTGGTTAATTGTTTTACCAAAAACTGCCCAACACTCCTGTCGTACAGGACGTAGTAAATTATATCTCAGTACATCTTTTGTCCCCTGCTATACAGGTCTGGCTAAATACTAGTTCATGATCCTCATCATTGGCTAACTCACATTTTCATTCTGTAATTAATCAAAATCATAATATATATACAACATGAATATTCAATATTACTCTATTAACAGTTTACACAGGTTGCTTTAACTGACTCTACTGGTTCCTCATATAAATTCTTACGATATTTACTCCCGGATTGCCTCCAGCATGAGGTAATCTTACAGGGATAACCACTTATCCACTGTAATTTTTCAGCATGATTGTATTTAACCCATTACAATCACTTATATCGCAATCATGTGCACTTATCAATACATACGGCATATGGAGATACACTTATCTATCCATACCCATATTATAAACATAACCATCATCATATCCTCATAATTATCAGCAAAAGAATACATATTCATAACAATATTTTACACCTCATACTCTCATGGAACTATCACCCTTATTAGTATATTCTGGGGTCTCAATGACCCACACAACCGTTCTCTCTTTCGCTCTTCATAACCCGACTGAGACGTAACCTTGTCCTTTCCCCAGTCAAGGTCTATTGACTCAGTCTCGCTGTCCAAGTCCAATGAAATCCGTGTTTGACCTGCACTGACTTTGGAGGTCATAACCATGTCCTTTGTCTGCCTGTACCCCTTGGTCGCCGTAACTCGACCGAATTTCGCCTATTCACTGATCATAACTCACTGCCTACTTTCCTCACTGTCGAGATAGAAAGTCTGCAATAATGTTCTCTTCTCCTTTAATGTAGTCAATGTCAAAATTGTACTCTTGTAAAATCAGGGCCCGTCTCGCAACCCGTGAATTTTCAAATTTAGTCGTGTTTAGGTATTTTAACGCCTGGTGATCACACTGGAGCGTGAATTTTGCACCCATTAAATAGTATGATAATGTCTGAATTCCCCATACTATGGCCAAGCATTCCCTCTCAATTGTTGAATATCTCGTCTCCCTATCCATTAATTTACGACTGATATATTTAACTGGATGGAGTATGTTGTCTCTCTTTTGCATCAAACACGCCCCTAATCCCGTCATCGACGCATCCGTGCGCACTATGAACTTATCCTCAATGTTGGGAAGAATCAAAATAGGGTTATTTGTCAAATGGTTTTGGATTGTCTCCAATGCTTGTTGACATTCGTCCGTCCAACATATATTATTCGGTCTACCTTTCTTTGTTAGGTCTGTCAACGGTGCTGTTAAAGTTGAAAAATTCGGTATAAATTTATTATAGTAAGAGACAAGGCCAACTAGTCCTCTTACTTGTCTCTTATTTTTGGGACGTTCTATTTTTAACACTTTATTTATATTGATCAGGTCCGGTTTTAAGAGACCTGTCCCGATTCTATGACCCAGAAATTCGATAGATTCCTTCCCTATCTCCATCTTAGATGGTTTGATTGTAAACCCAGACTTTTTAAGGATTGCTAAAACCTCTCTAACAACCATTATATGTTTCTCCCAATCGTCTGTGTATATACAGATATCGTCAAAATAAGTAGCTACCTGTTTTATTCCGTGGAATAACTTACTGACTATCCTATTAAACGTCGCTGGAGCGGTCGCTAACCCGAAGGGCATGAAATTGAAATGGTATAACCCCTCCGGGCCTTGGAAAGCTGTGTATTCCTTGCTTTCTTCTTCAAGGGGTATTTGCCAGTACCCCTTTGTCAAGTCTAATTTCGTAAAATATTTGGCTTTATTCATGTGTTCCAGGAGTTTATCTTGATTTGGTATTACCTCTGCTACTTTTTTTGTTATTGCGTTCAATTTCCGATAATCCACGCAAGTCCGAATCGAACCATCTTTCTTTTTAATTAGTACTAATGGGGAGCAATACGGTGACCGTGATTCTTCTATTATTCCCAGTCTCAACATCGTCTCTATTTCCTCTTTTAGGTTTTGTACCATATGGGCAGGTATTGGATACGGCCTTACGGTAATAGGTTTATTAACAACTCTATTTTATGCATACCCGCCGATGCTTTCCCGGGAATATCTGAAATAATTTCTTTATATTCTTGCATCAACTCGTCCATTTGTTTTTTCTGCATTTCGGTAAGTTCGTTACTAATATTGATGCTTGAATTATCTTTAATATTAATCACCGGTATGTTCTCCACGTCCTCCCTATTTGTAGGTTTTGTTTCTTCTTCGGTTATCACTGTGGCGCTCGCACCATTCATGTTACGTCTACTTTTGTTTGTTAACGGTATTTCCGACTCTGTGTTATCACGGTTAGTTTCTACAAACTTTGAAATTCTATTAAGGTGATATACTTTACGATGACGTCCCTTCTGAATCTCTACATTAAATTTCGATAATTTTTTCGTGACGGTGAATGGACCTTCTGAATACAGAGCGAGTTTATTTCCTTTTTTCGGTTTCAACACCAGAACTTTGTCACCCACTTGGATATCTTTAACTATCGTCTTTTGGTCATAATATTTTTTATATGCATTCGTCCTTTCTTTTGCGATTGTTTGTATTTTCATTATGCCTGACTTTATTCTATTTTTAAGGTCAATTATATAGTCATACATGGTTTTATCATTCTCTGTCTTATTTTCATTTGTGAGTATGTTTCTTAAAATTGACATGGGTCCTCTACCCTTTCTACCGAACAAAAGTTCATATGGGGACATTGTTGTTGTTTCGTTTGGCACTTCGCGATAAGCAAAAAGAATTGCCGGTAAAAATCTATCCCAATTGTTGGGTTCCTCACATGCCACCTTTCTTAACATGCTTTTCAGGGTGCCATTTAGTCTCTCCACCATCCCGTTCGATTGCGGGTGGTAAATGGACGAGTGACTGGATTTTATATTTAAAAGCTCACACACTTGCTTGTACATATCGGATGAGAATTGGGGCCCATTATCCGATAGGATTTCTTCAGGGAATCCCATTCTAGAAAATATTGTTAATAGAGCCTCATAAACGTCTTGCGTTGTTATATTTTTTAAAGGAATAGCCTCAGGCCAACGCGTAGCCATATCTACCAATGTAAGAATATATCTATTCTTATTGTCACTTAGTTGTAATGGCCCTATAATGTCAACTGCCACTTTCTGGAAAGGTGTCCCAATCACTTCCATTTGACCTAATTCTATGGGTTTTATGCTCCCGGGTGTACGTGCTTTTTGACAAAT
>MUZC01001341.1:369425-390638 GCA_002072015.1 Radix auricularia
TATATATAATATTATTTTTAGTTTTAAAATGTGTACATCAAAAACCTATCAATGTTTCTCTTTTTGTTCGCTCCAATAATAACAAAATAATTAATGCCCTTTTGTTACAACTTATGTTGTGTTGATACAATTTAAGATAACAATATGAAAACACCCACCAACTCAAAGAAAATAAAAAAGTTTACTTTCTATATATACCATGTAACAGAAATATCAAGAGTTAACATTCTTAAGTCGATATTTTCTTTTATAACATGGTGATGATTTGTGTGTCATTAAAATTATATTATCAAATTATATTTTGTCATTGTTTCAACTATGATCTTATTCTTAGTGCTACAACTAAGATATACAACACTAAAATATATTCAAGCTCCTCCAAGATTGTAATCAAAACGAAACATGACTCGTGTGTCTAGCCCTGTGGCTTGACGAAGGGGAGGGGGGGAGAGGGAATAAATGCCCCGGACAGAACTTGACCAGGTGTGGCAAATTCTTACTCGTTAACTAGTTTATAACAGGGAAACATTTACAAGAAAATGGAACTCTTTATTTAAATAAAAGGAAATAGCCAATAAATATGAATATACAAAATAAATAATGTGAACGCTTCTTCTATACCCAAACTACAAACTCATGTCATTGTCTAAAAATTCTGCTCATAATAATGCTAATGTACTGAAAATTAACAATAGACTTATTTAAAATCACGTAATAAATGTCTACGCTTAGTCAACATAATGTAAACCATCACAAAACTGTGCGTCTAAGACAAAATTTAAAAATAAACAAAAATATATAAATAATATTTTTGTATTAAAAAAAAGAATCTTCTACGAACAAATTATCCTAAAAGATATCAGAGTTTTGCCAGGAGAGTGTATCTCTATTATAACATCAAAATGTGATCATAGTTTATAAGATAATCTCTATAAGAGCGAATGTTCCTCAAAGATAATAGAGTTGGACTAGGAGAGTGTATCTCTATTTTAACATCAAGATGTGATCATAGTTTGTAAGATATTCTCTATAAGAGCGAATGATCCTAAAAGATAATAGAGTTTTGCAATGAGAGTGTGTCTCTATTATAACATCAAGATGTGATCATAGTTTATAAGATAATCTCTATAAGAGCGAATGATCCTAAAAGATAATAGAGTTGGTCCAGGAGAGTGTGTCTCTATTATAACATCGAGATATCTTCATAGTTTATAAAATTTAAAGAACACAAACTAAATAAACATGTTTATTTTCATACGCTATTCACTTCATTACTAGTGAATAGTTTAAAATCTTCCTTTTTGATTTCATAGTTTTGTAAACCTCGCATACAAAAGGAGTTATACAAAATACACTTAAAATCATGAATTGAATTAATTCACTCATCAAATATCATTTCATTTCACGAAATTATGGTTAGTCTTGAAAACTGTAAGTATATTGAATGTATCTGTTGTTAATGGACTGTCTCTACTGGGAGAACATCAATTCTGCACTTCGACATTGCCACTAATTATATCTTAAATTTCTTTTGAAACTCAGAAGACCGATCTACGAACGGTTGGCAAAGAGGACGTCATAGTAGGCTACTGACTGAAAACCAAAGAAAAAGGTCAGAACATTGGAAAGCACATATTTTGTTTGCAACAATTGTGGAAAAGATTGTCACTCAAGTATAAGACTGCTGGGCCATGCACAAATTTCGATTCTTAAACAAAGTAGAAAAAACTTGACTCAATACAATGTGAGTGAATAAATGTCACAGTTCTCTACGAGGTAGTAAAATATCGGTCTAAATACTGGTTGTAACGGCCACGACTTTGGTTGTAATGGTGCCGACACTGAAAGTAATAATGCAGACGCTGTTAATAAGGTTGGTGAATCTTGATTTAAATGTTCAGACGCAGGTTATAAGGGTTCAAACACTGATTATAGCGGTAACGACTTTAGTTGAAAGGGTGACTACTGGTTGTGAGGATGCTAACAATGGTGGTGTGGGTGCCGAAAATGGTAGTAAGAGTGCAGACACTGTATGTAAGGGTGCCAACACTTTACGTAAGGGTGCCGACACTGCTAGTTAGGTTGCCACCGCTCTTTGAAAGGGTGCCGACACTGGTTGTAACGATAACATTGCAGTTAGTAAGGTAGTCAACTTTGTTATAAAGTGTGCCAACACTGATGATAACGGTGCCGACACTGATAATAAGGGTGGTGAAACTGGTATTAAGAGTTCAGACACTGATAGTAAGGTTGAAGATACTCGTTGTAAGGGTGCCGACACTGTTAGTTAGGTTAATCACCTAAGTACTACTAAATCTTTTAACTCTACATCTATGTCTATACAATTTAATAATTTAGTACTACTAACTTTTTAAACTCTACATCTATGTCTATACGACTTAATATTTTAGTACCACTAATTTTTTAAACGCTTGATGTAAACCGACACGACTGACTACCCTAGACTTAGATTACTACTATTCACCGTGTCTCTAATACCGACAACACTCGAGCTACCTCGATACCTGACCATAGCTGACCTTTAACCCTCTAGTAAAGCTCTCCCTAAGACGTCTATTCTCTCTATTGTTATCTAGTGATGTCTCCCTACACCACACTATATAAAGGTCGTCTGTCCCCATGAACTATCATTGATAGACTCAAACTTTGAACTATTATCTGTACAGGTGAACTGTCTTCATGTAACTGTATGACGAAAGTTGATATTAAATGTCATTACATTTGTGACCAGGGATTCTCATACATTAACATCAACATTTGGGACCAATGATTCTCATACCTTGACACCAACATATATGGCCAGTGATTCTCATACCTTGACCCAGACATTTATCTGTGACCAGCTATTCTTATACCCTGACACAGACATCTGTGACCAATGATTCTCATACCCTGACACAGACATATGTGACCAGTGAATCTCATACCTTGACACATATATCTGTCACCAGTGATTCTTATTCCTTGACACAGGCAAGGCTGTCCCCACGGTGGTGGAGTGACAAGCGCGCTCGACTGGCATACCTATGCTCACGAGTTCGAATCCAAGCGAAGGCAAGGATTTGTTCCTGTGGCCTAAGGAGTCTCTGAGTCAACCAGCTTCGAATGAGTACCTAGCTAACAATGGTTTCACGGCTGGGTAATGCGTGGAACCCTGAAAGCAGTGGCCTGTGACCGCTGCATCACTAGCCAACAAATCATCTGTCATGGTCCAAAGACGCAATTATCTTCTGCATAGAAGGAGCCCTTTATATCTAAGATATAAGAAGAAGATCTGTGACCAGTAATTCTCATACCTTGAAACAGACATATATGACCAGTGATTCTCATTCTTGACACTGATAAGTTTTGCCACACGGTGGTCGAGTGGCAAGCGCACTCGACTGGCGTACCGATGGTCACGAGTTCGAATCGATGCAAATAAAAACTACTTTAGTTCAACACTTTTTTTCCGTTTTTTTTTTGTTGCAAATTTTTTGTTTATTGTTTTATTTTTACCTCACTTACTAAACCAGCGGACAGACTATGTATGACCCATGTAACTTAACTGAGAATAAACGTTAATAATTACTTTTCTTAATTATTACTTCAGTCAAGACGACAAATGAGTGCCAAAGTCGATGATTAAGTATTGTTTAAAAACAAAGATATTGCTTTTAAACAGCTAAAGAAGTTATTTGGAATTTATACATAGAAATACATCACGCAAAACATTGAAAGTAAGACACTTGAAGCTATTTGACCGACGTCCATCATCTCTACCAGGACCTCCACCGTCATTGGAGCATGGAATGTACGCACGATGTATGAGACTGGTAAAACAACACAAATAGTCACTGAGATGAGCAACTATAAAGTATAAACAGACACTGAGATGAGGAACTATAAAGTATAAACAGTCACTGAGATGAGCAACTATAAAGTATAAACTAGGAATACGATAAGAGAGATGGACTGCATGAGGACAGAAAAATCACAGAATGTTTTGTTAGGATGTGTGTAATGCAATGCCATCGTTTTGTGTTTAAACTTGTAAAGTTTCAATTTTGTTAACGTGTTTGTTTATATGGTTTATATTAGACAAGACATGCAAGACGGGAAGAACGAGAAATTGTATGTTATTTTCTTACATATGAAGCAAAGAAAGTAATTTTTATCCTAATGTCTTTAAAGAGTTATATTAAAATGTGTTTGTGTTATATTTTCGTATTTGAATTTAATGTATTATGTATTATTACTACTTTCCACTCTGTTTTCTATCCTCCTGTTTTTAAGTTAGTGATAACATTATGGTGATACGTTTTTTGTTCGCTTTATAAACAGATTGTTATAACGTACGATATTGTTAACGTTGATAGATTTGTTGAGATAAATGTAAATGTATTATACGATTGGCTACATTTCTTAGACTTACAATTGAGCTTTTTAACTGGAGTTTTAAATTTTTTGTGAAACTAGTTAAATGTATGCAAGCTAGCTTTTACAGTTAGTCTTAAAACTAGACTACAGGCATTAATTATTTTTTGTGAAGTGTAAGCACCACTAATGTTATAATTAAAATTATTTGTTTTTTTTTAAAATCGTTGTCACACTCTATCTCATAGCTTCATCAAATCAGTGTAGTGATAGACTTTATTATATAAGACTTTTTGTACAGACTTTAGTCTGATGTTACAGATGTACATGTAAACTTTGTTTGTATTTTATTTTGACTTTGTCGATTTTTTTTTATAAAACACATATAACGTATTTATTTAAATAATAAAGTTTGGTATCCATTAGCCTCAATATTAAACCACAAACAGAGTTAGACACTTTTAGATTTATCCACATAATGTAATATTACTAACCACTAGGATTTTAAGAACTATGTTTGTCTATAACCGCACTAAGACATCACATTTATAAGTTCATTCATATGATTACACATTAACATAAAATTATGATATAAGAATATTCATTTGTTTAAATATCCCTCACTGAAGCAATCACAGTACAGGTTTGTCAAAACTTATGTACCGAACAAACTGCCTTAACTATGACTTGATATATCATCAGTATGTTTCCACACACTTCATTAATTTACATCCCAAACCAACATATGACCACACCCCAAACCCACATATGACCACACCCCAAAAACCCACATATGACCACACCCCAAACCCACATATGAAAACATCCATAACCTACATTTGACCACACCCTAACCCCCATATGACCATACCCCAAACCCACATATGACCACACCTAACCCACATATGACCACAACCCAAACCCACATATGACAACACCACAAACCCACATATGACTACACCCCAAACCCACATATGACCACACTCCAAACTCACATCTGATCAAACCACCCACATGTTGTCACACCAACAAACTTGTCCGTTCAGGTAAATTCATCAGACAATAAACATTAAATAGACACAAAGAATAATAATATACAAAAGTCAAACAAATCATTGCTACATGTTCATTAAGTCTCATAAATTAAGACACTAATGTTTTACAATGGTATTCAAGAAAAAATTTATTTTATTTTTTGGGAAAAACTAACGAATCTCATATAAAATTAAACGTTTAAATATACTTTCAAATTCTACAAAAGTTTAAATGTAAATTATAGTGAAAACAAAACTAACACAAAATTCTAATGCAAGAATTCGCATGTATTTGGTAGCCCATATGGCAGGTGAGAGTTTACATGAGGCGTGTTGTTGGTAATGATAATTGGATGTATTAGAGATTTAATACAACTTTCATAACAAAATTAAGTTTTTATAGTCACAGTTATAATTTAAAAAATTACAGTAATAATAAAAAAAGAATACAAAATTAAGTGTTAATAATACATTAGATGGAATTGTTGGAGTAAGGGGTGCCACAATTTAGGTGGGAGAGCACATGGGGCGTTAAAAATGATGGTAAAAAAAACAATAGCTGATACACATTTTCTAATAGTTTCAGATTCAAAAATAAAATATTTTTTTAAAAAACTGTTTTAATAATATTGTGTGACTAAGTTATATAAACAAGAAGGAACATATTAGAAGGTGAGGGTGTAATATTGGTACTGTGGGCGTATATAAGGGCGGGGGTATTACCATGTTATCTTATACATGCATTAAAATGTGGTAAAATTTCTTAGAAAATCAATTTGTAAACAAAAGTTCATAATGTTAACAGTATATATAAACATAAAATTAGTTAATTAAAGGTAAGGGTGCCGACATTGTTAATTAGGGTGTAGAAACTGGTGTTGGGCGCCTATGACCGTGGCATATGTCATTCTTCATTACAATAATAATAATTTGATAACAGTTTGTATCAGGGAAATATATAAACAATAAAATGTGTATCCTAATATTTTATAAGTACATGAGATAGGAATGTGTAAGGTAGGGTGCCGACACTGGTGGTTTAGGGCGCATATGGGCAAGGTGTTGTATACATGGGGCGTGGTGTTGTTGTATACATGGGGCGTGGTGTTGATGCATACATGGGGCGTGGTAGAGGGTGTAGTCTATTAAAACAATCAACAGTTGATACAAGTTTGTATAAAGTATATAAAATATTATAACATTGTTTACAATATCGATATTAGTTCCAGTCCCAACCATTGCCACTAAAATTTCTTCCCTCAGAGTTGACCCCACTGTGGACATGGCGGTCATACCACCAGCCGACATCATACCCCAGTGGGTGGACATAAGCCCCACTACTGCCTGGACATGTACATGTTGTGTACGTGTACTTGGTACTACCATCACTCACCTCGTACCTGTCTATCCAGTGTCCTACAGAGATCTGTTTAGGGCATCCATGTGGATGTGATACTATCCATGTCAACTTGTCTCCACATCTCTCGTATTTCTTGTTTACTTTCTTCCTTAGATCCAACCAGTGTCTCCTCATCTTGACCAGTTTGTCCAGTAAATCTACGTCACATGTCACACATTTTAACTCACACCAGTCTTCCTCAATGTTTGCATCAACCATCGTCCAGCCATCAAGAGTGACCAGTGGACTATCTTGTACATCATAGAACAATCTACACGTGGTGTGTCTCGCCTCAAGGTCATCAAATACCACGTGTCTGGCCGTGTACATCCTTACCTTCCCACACACTTTGTTGGGTGTGTCCGAGTGTTGACACTTGTGACATGGACAAGTTCCATTGTTGTGTCTAGTGTTTACATACCTCACCATCCCAGTCCCTAGTCTCATGATGTCACTTTCTCTCTTGTCATAAAATGGATATGGTTGTTTGCTGTTTGGGTCAAACTCTGGTCTTTCTGTACTGGTCATTGTAACATTTACCCTGACAGTGAGGTCAGCTATAGCTTTGATGAACTCAAGTAGGAGGTTGTCATGTTTACCTTCAGGCAGGTGATGGATGTTAAAATCGTTGACAGGTACAAACTTTTTGTGACCTGGATTCTTCCTACAGCCAACAAGATGTTTGCGTAGATCTGCTTCTCCTTCTAACACCAGGGTTTCATGTGTACCTGACAAGGTCATCAAACAAAGTACATTTTATTACATATGTCTCTTTTCTATTGAAATAGATTGTATATTTATTGCATAAATATATTGTATTATTATATACTTCTATGTCAATAGATTTAAAGATTAATGTACACTGATGAATTATGATACAATAAATTTTGATGTTGTAAAGCTTTAACATTGTAGAAACTTGGATATAGAATTTTGGATACAACAACATTAGCCGTTTAAAGAAAACTGTTGTTTTGTTGTTGTTGTTGTTGTTTTGTTGTTGTTGTTATGTAGCAATAATTATTTTAAAATTGATTTACCACAGACTATGTCTGATAGATCTTTGTTGTTGCATCTGTCATTTGGGTCACCAAACTGGCTGTCATCTATGTCATCTTCCTGGCTGTCATCCGTGTCATCTTCCTCTTGGCGTTGTTCTGTGAGATGATCTTATAAAATTAAATATATTATAATAACACAATATTAAAATGATTCATGTCTTTCTCAAACATATCTCTCTCTCTCTCTCCCCCTCTCTCTCTCTCTATTTCAATCCACTGGCAACAGTCGAAACATTAAAGAACGTTATCATTACTTGTTGTACATCAATCAAAAGTATATCAACATAATATTACCCGAGAAAAGACTTGATTCATCTTTCTTGTCACACCCGCCATCTTTGACATCTGGTAGTCTGTCATGTATGTCAAATTCACTTTTGATGTGCTCTTGGCAATATTCTAAATAGGATAGTTATTGAATATATTAATACAATTAATGTACTAGCTCCTTGTTTTCTCAATATTTATGTCTCAATATTTGCTGTCACTTTCTTTTCTCTGTTTTACTTTATCCACTCCGCCTGTCTCCCTCTGTTGATATCTCTTTCAATATCATAGTCTCTCTTTTAATCTCAGACAAATTACATCTGTTTATGACATTTTCTTGCTCTCTCTCTCTCTCTCTCTCTCTCTCTCTCTATTACGTGCGGTCCCCTTTCTCTCTCTTTCTCTCTCTTTTGACAGTCTCTAACTTCAAAGCTCAATGTCAAATCATCTTTCTCTTTTTGACTCTGACACTGTCTCTCGTTCTCTCACTCTCTCTCTTACATTCTCTCTCTCTCTCTCTCTCTCTGCCTTTCTTGCTCTTTCTATGAAAATTCTAAGGTATTTCGTTGTTTTTTTAAAATACAATAACAACACAAGATAAAAAAATGATAATAAATATTTTAAAATACAAATTATGTGTAGCAAAATTTTACTATTGTTTTGTATCACATTGAGGTGTTCTTTTATTAGTCGTGATTTATTGTGAGTATTCTGAAAAGAGAAACATTAAACAGCAATTTATAAATAAATAAATGAACTACGTAAAAAATATTTTATTTATATTTAAAAGAAATGAATTTTAGTTAATAGATTATAGCTTAAATTTATTGAAATTACTATATAAAATGTCAGTACGCAGGCGCGAGAGAAAAGTGATGTGTCATTAAGTTTTGCTAGTTTTAGCTTACCATCAGCAACTGACTAACTGTAGCAGAAACAGTTCAGCAAATTAAGTAAAATTAATAAAATGGTAAATGTTATTAATTTGTAACAGTCCGCTGATAACTGATTTTAAAAAATTAATATTCTTTGTCTTCTCCACAATGAAAATTGAGGCTAAAACCTATATCTCCGACCGGAGCGTCGCGGTTCTTCCGGTTGCTATGAAAGGATAGTTGCTTCCCTTGAATCTGACCTCCCCTTGCGGTAAAACGTAAATAATAAGTCTATTTTTATAATTGTATTTGTATTAATGCGCGCAGCGCGCTTTCGGTAAATAAATTTAAACAAAAAGAGGAGGGGGATGAGGGGAGAGATTTTAATTTAATATTTTGGGCCTAATTTAATATTTAATTAGAATTTATATGTACATTAATAACGATGGGATGAAGGAGAGGGAGAGGGGGCTCTCCTGTTCATTTTTCCCAAGTGTAAATGAGTATAATCTAAGAACTATTTCCTGTGCTCATTTAGAAGTGACGTGAGTGCTGCTAATTACCCTGCCACGCCATCTGGGTGCGATTCAATCATTAGGTAGACATTTTTTTTTTCGGCGGAAACTTGAAGATTTTAGGATTTGGGTTAGGTATAGCTTTAGAATTTCGGAAGATTTTAGGGTTTGGGTTAGGTATAGCTTTAGAATTTCGGAAGATTTTAGGGTTTGGGTTAGGTATAGCTTTAGAATTTCGGAAGATTATAGGATTTGGGTTAGGTATAGCTTTAGAATTTCGGAAGATTTTAGGATTTGGGTTAGGTATAGCTTTAGAATTTCGGAAGATTTTAGAGAATTTCGGAAGATTTTAGGATTTGGGTTAGGTATAGCTTTAGAATTTCGGAAGATTTTAGGGTTTGAGTTAGGTTGGCCATGGCCATAGGACCATTGACCATAGCTTTAGAATTTCGGAAAATTGAAGATTGTAGGGTTTGGGTTAGGTATAGCGATAGAATTTTATTGTGGCAGTATTCATCTAATTTGTTGTGATTCAGATGCTTCATCGGTGATTACCCATTGTTTTCTTAATTTTTACAACTATTTTGCTTTTATGTAAAACGCTAAAAAATACCCCTTAAATTATTAGAATGTCCCCAAATCCTTTGGCCATCTTGTTGCTATGGCACGTCACCGCCGAAAAAGTAGTGAGAGCCCCGTGAATTTTTTTTTATTAATTTGCCGGTAGCTAAAAAAAAACTGCGTAATTTTAGAATCCCTGATTCCCCTACCCCTTTAATTTCACGGGGCTCGCACTACTTTTCCGATGGTGACGTGCGATAGCAACAAGATGGCCGCCGATAAGATCGGCCCGGTCGGAGATATAGGTTTTTACCAAAATTGAGATTTATTTTCTTATTTTTTATTTTTAAAAGTTATATGATAATATACGGTAAAAAGAGTTTCAAGTTAATGTCAGCTTGTGAATATCTTCCTTGGAATGATCAAAAGACTTGTTCGTCGTCTGCAATAATTTTATTATTCAATAATGGGCGATTTCAATATTTAAATTTAAATATTTACGACCTACGAGTACCTACTTAAAATTTAAACAATTTTATGCATTTGAAAGTCTACAAAAATGCATAGCAAATTTAAATGACAATGGCATAAATTATTGAAAAATATAAGTAATGTTTTTATTACCATTTACACAATTAAAATATATCCAAAGCTGTTTATTTATTTTTAAATAAGTAGTCGAACACGAATTTGATATGTCATCTAAAAGTATTTTGAAAATATAAAACAGCAACTGGAAAATGAGCGAACTTAAACATAACAAAAATATTTAATACTTATAATTTCAATTATTATTAACTATTCTTAATTTATTTTTTGGGAATATTATATTTAAAAATTTATGTAAAATATCATCATAAATTATTTTTACTGACTAATTAATATTTAATTATATATCTTAAACATTAGTTAACGTTTCTAAATAGTTACTATGGCCACAGGACGCGCATGGGTGTAAGCATCGGCATCAGTGAGCTGACACACTTGTCACAGTCCCAGGCCCATCACTCAAATTAAATACATTTAATATATTACAAATACTTTTGATTAATCTCTAAAAATAACGTATGTCTCTCATACGGTAGTAATATTTCGGATTCAGTAATAGTAATGGCTACTATCACAGTTAGTTGGGCTAGGACATAGTTGACATCACATAGTCTTAGTACTCCTAGAGTTACAGTGGGAGTCGAACTCATATTTATTGTAACTTATTTAACTTGGACTACTACATGTGCTACTATACGGCTATATGGTATAAGGTGCAAATTTTACTACTGTGTTATGTTTAAAATAAACCAATCATGTAAGTTACAATGTAAGAAATTTAAAGTAAAGTATTTAAGTTTTAATTTAAGGACATCATACTTATTCTTATACTTTAATATTAATACATTAAATCCTTTACTCTGTAGACAACATAAAAAATATATTAATATAGTCTATAGCATTTATATGTTGTCTGTATAATACAGTACAAAGCTATCATTATAATTATCATTTAATTTATTTTTAAATTAATTTTTTGGTACTATTCCTATTGTTAGACTTAGTACTTGGATATTGCCTTGGACATAATTAAATACTACATAGTAAATGGTTTTTGTACCAATCTAATTAATTAATGACAAGCATAAGTTTAAAAAATATCAACATTAATTACAAGTCAGCTAATATTTACAATTCTTTTGCTTTGAATTATCAAGGATTTCTTTGTTTATTCACTAATTTGAAAATGTTATGAATTGGTGTTAGTACTTAGCCATTTTCTAAAATTCATGAGCAACTATCTCAATCAAGAGTTAGTTGTTTCTAACACAAAAAAGTTAAAATTTCCACTTAATTTTAAATGTTTAAAAAAATTTATTAAAATGATATAATAACACGTTTTTACAATGCTATGAGGCTTACATCAAGCAACTATTAATTATTTTATACATTTAAATTTCTTTCTTTCATTGTTTTTTAATGGTTGATTTTTAATGTCCTCAAAAGTTCCTCCTGGTCTTTTGAAGCGGGTTTACTTTATGTTTCCGTGAATCTTTTTCCATTGTATATCAGATTTATCATCATCTAAAACTTTAATAGGGGTGCAGGACTAGACACAAACCCTAGATAAACGATGATCGCAATAATCTTCTGAAAAGAAGGAGCATCTGTTTTTTTTATTATTATTATTATTAGTATTTTTTTTTTTTTTGTGATTGCAAAGAAATCTTTTGAGAAATCTTTTAAATATATGGTAAAATCATAAATATTTTTTTATGTAAAAAACGGTTACTAGTTTTGTAACAAATTCTGAGACAATGGAGCTGTTTTAAGCTTTAAAAAATCATGAAAATACTTTGAGCCTTACATTTTATATTACCAACATGTCCCATCTATGTGGGTAATAAGAGTAGTAAAAATGTATTGTTTTCTTTAAAATTTGCTTTTGTTTTTTTAACAGCACATCTTAAGCTGAAACAATAGAATGTTATATTTTATCTATGTCATCTTTTATTTAACACTGAAATGACATATTAATAATACCATGACCATAATTAGTTGTTAAAAATAATAAATAAAATATATATGTTAGACTTCAATAATTTTTTTCATTCCGTATAAAAATTTTTTTCTTACAATATCATCACTTATAAGTCTTTAAGTTTTTTTTTTTGCTTCATAAATTTTTATATGTCCCATTTATTTAGAAAAATGATTAAAACTAAAATCATTTGTCTTATCTTATCTATTTCAAATGCTCCTTTTATACATAAGTTTATAGCCTCCTATGCCTACAATTATCTATGGTGTGTTTTTAGTCCTGTATTCTTAATAGAGTTTTAATTGATGATAAAGTGATAATTTTTCTGATTTCATCAAGCAACCGATTCCATGCCCAAATAGCGGACAACAAACAATTGTGTTTCGCCTTGCATATGAAAAAAGAAATGTGTTTTATATTTATGTCTATCTGAGGGTTCTGTTAAGTTTTTTTTTTATTTTTTTTATTTTTTTTTTTTTATTTCTTAATTAGAATTAATAGCTTTTTGTATGATTACTACTTTACTCTTGATTCTTCTATCCTCTAGTGTTTTAAGGTTTAATGCTCTATTTAATGGTGCTAATCTTGTTGGTTTTGAATATTCTCCAGTAATGAATCTTGAAACTCTTTTCATAATTTGTTCTAGTTCATCAATGTTTTCTTTGATGGATGTGTCCCCAAGATGAGACAGCATTTTAGTTTTATTTCACTATTCCAGTTTTAAAAGTTCCTTTTTATGAAGCCTAAGGTTTTGATAATTTTTTTAATAACTGCCTTGACATAAAGATTTCATGATAGTTTCTCATTTATTATGACACATAAGTATTTTGCATCTATAGTTTTTGCTTGTTCTTTTACATGAATAAAAAAAATATTAAAAATTTATTTGTTCTTTTTCTTTGGTACTCTAAAAAGTTGAAACTATTCTGGAAAACATGCTCCACTCTTTTTGTTTTTTTGTTGTTGAAATTATTGTTACTAGTTCAGATTTAACTGCTCTACATATTATACAATAATCAGCAAATAACTTAACTCTTGTTTTGTTGAAATGTTGCTGGGTACATCATTTAAATAAATTTAAAACAGTCTGGAGCCTAGCACAGCTTATTGTGGAACTCTAGAGTTAACGTTTATTGGAGCAGATTAAGATTTATTAATTATTACAAATTGCTTCCTATTCAAATTGAACTCTTAAATTCAGTGATATTAAGTACCTTATATTGAAAAGTTGTTAAAGTTAATTAAATGGAATCAATAGTAAGAAATTAAAGCAATATATATTTTAACTGCTTTTTTTTGTGTGTTATAAAAAACATTTTAGTTATGCAAATAGTATATATACAACAGGGATGTAAATTTAAGAAAAGTAAAAGTAAAATAAAATTAAATATATGATTTTCTTTTGCTATCAATAATTCCTGCAATATTTTCTGTATTCCTTTCTAATCATAATCAAACTACTTCAATATAATATAAATGAAATCATCAAATTTTATTGGCTGTGTCTTAAATTGATTTTCAAACTTGTTGACAATTATTGTCTTTAACTGTAACTGTTGAATAGGATTATTTATGTTAAAGCATTGAATTTTATGTTTCTAATAAATGAATACACATAAATACAATAGAATTATACAGTTTTCACTTCTGTTCCTTTTATCAACTACTAATGAGATTTCTTTGGACTAATTGATGTAATTTACTGTCTAAATCACTTATGTAGGCTGACAGTCAACTACTAATGAGATTTTTTGGACTGATTGTTGTAATTTACTGTTTTAATCACTTAGGTAGGCTGACATGTCTTTTATTTCATATTTTATCACTGTCATTCTTCTATTTAACACTGAGTGACATCTTGATAATACCATAAGTATTATCTGTGAATCCTAATTGTGATTTTTATCCTAACTTTGTGTGACATTTTACAATGACTAGGACTTATATCTTCTACTATTTGTTAATGAAATTATTTAAAGTAACATAACTAAAATTGAATCAATTAAAAGAAATAAAAGAGATTTACATTTTTAGAGCTCTCTTTCACTGATATTAGTATTATTTTGATTTAATTGGTTGTGAAAAACATACACATTGGTTATCAACAATAATATATTTTGAATTTTAATAAAAAAATTGTATTACTTTTAAGGGCTTAATATGTTTTTTAAATGCTTATCATAAATGAAAATAACTTGATAAATTTTAAAATGTGCCATATTTTTTCTTTAAAGCTATTGATTAGAATACGAGAGAAAAAAATTCTTTTTTTTTAATTGAGAACATAATATTTTATAGGAATTTTTTTTCTCATTAAAGATAGATTTTACAAAATTTACTAATTTATTTAATTCATAACAGCAAAACAATAATATCAAAACAGAGATTTTTTTGTGTAAAATATAATAAAATGAAACATGAGGTTGATAAAACTGTTTTAATATTTTCCTTTTAAGCACACACAAATTAATGTTGTCCAAATAATTAATATTTAAAAATATATAGCATAGTCTGTCATATTTTTGTTTCTTTAAATAGTGAGCCTTTATTCAATTTGCTAAAATATATTTAAATCATCTAATAAGTTCTTGGATATATTTGGTACTCACCTCCATAATTCTTGATTTCAGGTTAATAAATGGATGATTGACTTACATCTGTCAGAGACATTAACCCAGTCATTAGAGTGGAATATTTTTGAATCATATTAACTAAGAATGTTTTTTAAATAAAAAGATTATGTTGAGTTAGAGTTTAATGATATAGTTTTTTATGATGATTAAATAAATATGGGATTGTATTGTTTATTAGATAAATAAATTATATATTATCATAGATTGTTATACATCAAAATAAACTGATAATGTCAATCGATAAAGCAATGGTAAACAATTTACATTATTAATAGGTTAGTAATATTTTTATCCTTCCAAATATCATTAAATGAGTGATTATATCAAGTTTCATCCAAATTCAATTTGAATACTCGTCTAAATACATTGTATTTATGTATGTGTGTTTAATATTTAAATATACAAATATACACAGTAGCACATATTTTTGTTCTTAAGAATTGCATAAGTCTTTCTGAAATGAAAAGCAACACACAAAAAAATTATTATTATTATTTTTTTTAATTTAAAAAATTTCTAAAAGTGTTTTTGATATTCCCATTAAACTACACGTCTAGTATATAAGTAGGCCCAAAGTAATTAAACTTTTACTTTCAAATTCTTTTGTGAAGTTTAAGGCCCTTTAATAAAAAAAACAAAAAACTTTACAACTAAATCAACAATTAATTTTTGACTTTTACAATTTCTTTGTTAGGGAAAAGGTATTTGGTTTTGTAGAAGGATTGACACTAAGACAATTTATTTTTGTTATGTCACCAGTCCGGATATTATCAAAATTCGTCAATAATAATAAATGAGATGCAACTCAAGAATATATATAAATATATAGATATAAGATTTTAGTATTTCTTTAAAACTTGGGATTTTCTAAATCTTCACATCAAAAATACACCAGAAGACTTCTTCTGCAATAAAAGTATTTAAACAAAAAATATGACAAATTTATATTTGAAAACTTTATTTTGGTTATGGCTATAGAGATAAAAGACATGTGTATTTGAACATTTTGCTATTTGGTACTCAATGTTTTAGGTTTAGCAATGTAATTTGTAAATGAATGGACATCAAAGATAGGTTTTTGCTAATACAAATACAAACATTTTAGGTATTATGATATGTGAGTCTGTGTATACATATGTAAAAATATATGTGTAACTATTTGTATGTCTATGTATGGGACTGTAGGATTATTTGTCTCTGTGTCGGACTACATGTTAGTGTGTCTCTGTCTGTGACTACATATTTTAGTCTCAGTGTTTGACAATAGGTTGTATGTCTCTTTGTCTGTGACTATAGGTTAGTATGTCTGTTGGTGACTATAGGTTTGTATGTCTATCTGTGTTTGACTATACGTTTGTATGTCTATCTGTGTTTGACTATAGGTTTGTATGTCTATTTGTGTTTGACTATAGGTTTGTATGTCTATTTGTGTTTGACTATATGTTTGTATGTCTATCTGTGTTTGACTATATGTTTGTATGTCTATCTGTGTTTGACTATATGTTTGTATGTCTCTGTGTGTGACTATATGTTTGTATGTCTATCTGTGTTTGACTATATGTTTTTATGTCTATCTGTGATTGACTATAGGTTTGTATGTCTATTTTTGTTTGACTATAGGTTTGTATGTCTATTTGTGTGTGACTATAGGTTTGTATGTCTATTTATGTTTGACTATATGTTTGTATGTCTATCTGTGTTTGACTATAAGTTTTCTATGTCTCTGTATGTGACTATAGGTTTGTATATCTCTGTGTTTGACAATATATTTGTATGTCTCTGTGTTTGACTATAGATTTGTATGTCTATTTGTGTTTGGCTATAGATTTGTATGTCTATTTGTGTTTGACTCTATGTTTGTACGTCTCTGTGTGTGACTATAGGTTTGTTTGACTATAGGTTCAATTGTCCGTGCGATTTGTTTTGTTGTTGTTTTTTTTAAATATTTTTTGTTGTTGTTAACATAAGTATGTAATTTATTTATCGTATTTAACCAAATTCTGTGACTTCATATTTATATTTAGTTGTATAATTGAGATTAAAAAAATATGAACACTTTTCTTTATGTTCTCTAAACTATTGAGAAAATAGTTAATGACCCACATTGAAAATTTCAATTTGGTGACACCATATAATAAAACATTATGGACAGAACAAATAACATTGATTTTTTTAAAAAATCATGTTAAGCCTGGTCCCTTTTGGAACTCAGGACGTGTTAGCGGATTTTCGTATTATGTATCAGTACTTATGTTAGATATCAGCATTGTGTAGTTATCAGTAATTGTGTTTAGATTTTAGACATATTTTTATGAATTTTCTTGTGTAATGAATAGGGCTGTCAATATTGTTGAAAAATGCTGCCCGGGTACCCGTCCAAAATTTGAACGGGTACGCGGGTTACCCGTTCAAAATGCCTCAAAATCTTAGTAATTTTTTTAATGCCCGCTATTACTACCATTAGCCTTTTACTGCTTTGTTTATTGGGGAAATGCAAATATTGATGGAATGAGTCAACGATTGTAAAATGATGACATTAAAATACTACTGTAGTACAGTGGTGTAAAAACAGTGAGCAGAGGGATGAGATGGTAAGGTGATTTTTTTGAGCGGGGGGGGGGGATGTGTGCTAATGGTATGATGACATGGCGGGTTATTTCTAGTTCATTGCTGTAGCTGACAACTATTTTAATTAACTAAACTTTTCAGGACTTGACCCTACTTATTGGACCCATCCCCCAGTATTTATTTTTGTAATACGGTACAGATTGTTCAAATGATTGAAATATGATTTTATAAATACAATTTATTTTTTAAATTACCCCCCCCCCCAGAATATAGTAGGTGTTGATTTTTTTAAAAGTATTTTGGGGATGGGATTGGAGACATATGTTAGTGTGGGGGAAGGGTAGATAAAAGAAATTGGCGCGTCTCAATCGGTAACTTAGATGAGCGGCGTATTTCAAAGCAAAGGTCATTTCTAGCAATTCCTAGTTATCGCTATTTTGTCCTATTTTGTGTCATACTGAGGGGATGGACCCCCCCCCCCACCATTTATTTTCGTTATTATAGTGAAAATAATTCAACGATTGAAACATTTTTTTAAAAGTATGGTGGGGATAGGAGTGGAGACACGTGTGCGTCGGTTTAGGGGGGGGGGTGGTTGGCTCGCTCTGTCCGTAACAACGATGAGCGGCGTATTTCAAAGCCAATGTGAAGGTCATTTCGAGCCCTTCATAGTAAATAGTAGTTATCGTCGTTGTGTTTTATTTTCCTTATTGAACAATTCTAAGAACAAAAACCTTTTTGTTTTAAATGATTTTTGTTCCATGTTCCTGGAAAAAAAAGTGTATCAAATTATTTGTAGTTTATTGTCGAGACCGTGTTTTATTTCCCTTTAACACTTATATCATTTTAAGCATTTTCATGTTAAATTTTAGTTTGATAAATTATTCTCGAGCCGAAATTTGAACACATAAGAGCCACAGTTTAAACACTGGTGGTAACGATATTACATTACCATTTTCACGGGTACCCGGGCGCCATTTTACTACCCGGATAATTGTTCGTCAACGGGTACCCGGGTCCCGGGTACCCGTTGATAGGTCTAGTAATGAATCAACAAGACATTACAACATAAACACATTTCCATAATAATCTTTACCTTAACAACAAGATATTACAACAAAAAAACATTTCAATATTAATCTTTACCTTATCAACAAGACGTGTCAGTACAAAATTTGTATGCAAAATGTTAAGTGACTTGTTGAAATAAAATCAATAAAGTTAATGCAAGTCTTTGATTGAGATAGGACATAAAATAATTAACCAATCAAATACAATATTAACATTGAAAATATCTGACTGCCGTATGTAGTGGGATGTTGTGGACCCTACCTGGCCACACCCAATGTTCATGTCAAGACTGCAACGGTAGACACCATCACAAGGGGTGACACCATTCAAGGAGTGACACTATCACAAGGGGTGACATTATCAAAAAGTGTGACACAATCACAAGGAGTGACACCATTTAAAGTTGTGACACCATCACATGGGTTGACACCATCATTGAGGTTACCACCATCACAAGATTGTGACACAGTCACAAGGGGTGACACCATCACAGAGGGTCGCAACATCACAAATGGTGACACAAAGATGTAAAAGTAAATTGCTGTATGTTCATGTTATTTGCCACCGGCAGACTTGGAGGAGATCTATATGGGGGGTAAGTCATGAGGGGGTAAGTCGCGAGGGGGTAAGTCTTGGGGTGTAAGTCGTGAGGCGGTAGGTCTTGAAGGGGTAAGTCGTGAGGGGGTGTGTCGTTAGGGGGTAAGTCGTTAGGGGGTAAGTCGTGAGGAGGTAAGTCAAGTTATGAGGGGGTAAGTGAAGAGGGGATAAGTCGTTAGGGGGTAAGACGTGAGTGGGTAAGTCTTAAGGGGATAAGTCGTGAGGGGGTAAGTCTTGGGGTGTAAGTCGTGAGGCGGTAGGTCTTGAGGGGGGTAAGTCGTGAGGGGGTGTGTCGTTAGGGGGTAAGTCGTTAGGGGGTAAGCCGTGAGGAGGTAAGTCAAGAGGGGATAAGTCGTTAAAGGGTAAGTCGTTAGGGGGTAAGTTGTTAGCGGGTAAGTCGTGAGGGGGGTAAGTCGTGAGGGGGTAAGTTGTTAGCGGGTTAGCCGTGAGGGGGTTAGTCGTAAGGGTTAAGTCATGAGGGGGTAAGTCGTGAGGTCTTAAGATATGAGGGGGTTAGTCGTGAGGTGTATGTCGTTTGGAGTAAATAGTGAAAGGGTAAGTAGTGAGGGTTAAGTCACGAAGGGGTAAGTCGTGAGGAGGTAAGTCAGGAGGTGGTAAGTCGTGAGGGGTAATTCATTAGGGGTAAGTCGTGAGGGGTAAGTCACGAGGGGGTAAGACGTGAGGGGTAAGTCACGAGGGGGTAAGACGTGAGGGGTAAGTCGTGAGGGGTAAGTCACGAGGGGGTAAGACGTGAGGGGGAAAGTCGTGAGGTGGTAAGTTGTGAGGTGGTCAGTCGTCAGGGGGTAAGTTGTGAGGGGATAAAACCTAGAGCTACCGTACTAGGTAACATAAACTCATACATACTTTTTTATCAGTCAGGTAATAACACTATTATTTGTCAATGCCACAAGTGATGTTTGATTACAAATTTAATTGAATCAAAATTTAATGAACACCAAAAATCAAAACCAAAAAAAAAACAACAAAAATTGACTAATCTTCACGTGAATTAACCTGGAGGGAGGGGGAATTATGTGTTGGAAGGTGCAGGTGTGTTGATTGTTTATATAGGTATTTTAGATTGTTTTGATATAATAGTTTTAATTTAAATGTACTTAAATATGCCTTCAAAATAAAATACAGTAACACAAAGAAACGAATTTTTCATTGCTTAATATTTAATTTTTACTAGAGTGTGAAATCAGTGAGAACCCCAAACTTGTTCCAGATGGAGTTAATGGGAGGCAATGATACCCGAAGTTTGCTGCTTTTGTCCATTGTATCTGGAACGAGATGGTTCCATCTGGAGTTAATGGGAGGCAATGATACCCGAAGTTTGCTGCTTTTGTCCATTGTATCTGGAACGAGATGGTTCCAGCTGGAGTTAATGGGAGGCAATGATACCCGAAGTGCGCTGCTTTTGTCCATTGTATCTAGAACGAGATGGTTCCATCTGGAGTTAATGGGAGGCAATGATACCTGAAGTATGCTGCTTTTGTCCATTGTATCTGTAACGAGATGGTTCCATCTGGTGTTAATGGGAGGCAATGATACCCGAAGTGTGTGGCTTTTGTCCATTGTATCTGGAACGAGATGGTTCCATCTGGAGTTAATGGGAGGCAATGATACCCGAAGTGTGCTGCTTTTGTCAATTGTATCTGGAACGAGATGGTTCCATCTGGAGTTAATGGGAGGCAATGATACCCGAAGTGTGCGGCTTTTGTC
>MUZC01001341.1:390712-402857 GCA_002072015.1 Radix auricularia
ATTGTATCTGGAACGAGATGGTTCCATCTGGAGTTAATGGGAGGCAATGATACCCGAAGTGTGCTGCTTTTGTCCATTGTACCTGGAACGAGATGGTTCCATCTGAAGTTAATGGGAGGCAATGATACCCGAAGTGTGCGGCTTTTGTCTAATGTATCTGGAACGAGATGGTTCCATCTGAAGTTAATGGGAGGCAATGATACCCGAAGTGTGCTGCTTTTGTCCATTGTACCTGGAACGAGATGGTTCCATCTGGAGTTAATGGGAGGCAATGATACCCGAAGTGTGCGGCTTTTGTCTATTGTATTTCGATGTTTTGTCTTCATTGCTGTATCTGCAGAAAACCTTGCTTCACACAGACAAAATGTCGGAGATGACAATAAGGATTTAATTGATTTGATAGAAATCTCAGGACATTTGACATGACTTAAATCAAGAAAACTGGAAGAGTTGATTTCTTGAATAGACAACAGATTTAGAAACACTGATATTGCTGATTTTTACGTCGTTGATTTATTGAAGATTGGATCATGACAAAAAAAATATTGTTTTTTTTTTTTAATGAAATCTTTTATACATGCATTTATTGTTAACACAATCATGTAAATTGTTTTTATTATTACCTTATAATACACATTTAATTTCGTTTATGTAAAACTACAAAAAAAATCATAGAGGGGTTATGAACGTCAAAACTGTTGTATGCCCCTGTCGGCACATAACAACGCTACGCCGCTGATTGTTAAACCATATTTAATGTTAAAGATTCGAGGTGTTTCATGTCATTGATTAGATCAGCTCCAATACTAATATCAATAAAATCTATTCAAGCTGTGCCAACAAGTGTTCACTAAGTTAAATAACTCTTGTGTCTAACTACAGGAGTTATAGAACTTGTTGCCACAACAAATGTCAAAAAGGCGACTACAGTAACACAAATCAATAAAGTTTGGACCTAATCCAATAATAAGCATTCACTGACGTAGCAAAGATTTTGGCAACTGTTGACAACAAGTGACAAATATTATCAAAGTACATTTAACACGTCGTCTAGTATAACAACACAAGTTGTAGAACTTGTTGCCACAAGAAATAACAAACACGTCGTCTAGTCTAACAACACAGGTTGTAGAACTTGTTGCCACAAGAAATAACAAACACGTCGTCTAGTCTAACAACACAGGTTGTAGAACTTGTTGCCACAACAAATATCAAACACGTCATTACATTGACACAAATCAATAACAGTATGGACTTGAACAAAAGCTTTTTGTCCCTCTTGAAATAAGTAGGCGACTTAAGCATTGCATTGGTCTTTTATTGATTTAGTCAACGTAACATCGTGGATCATTTTTTAATAGAATCATTATATCAAATATATATATAATTGTATAACTAAATTCGTTTAACATGATTACTTTTTTTGATTAACTTTAAAAAGACTATCGAAAAATACGATTAAAATATTTACTTACTGAAGATATTCTTTTCGCTAATGAAATAATTAGTTTTCATTATTTAAACAAAATTATTTACATTTCAAGACTCATATTCAAATTTAATGATTTTCAACAGAGATATTCAAATATTACATTTACAATGTATCAGTGTGTGGGACATTTAAATGGAAACAATAATTTAAAAGAAATTAAATATAAATTGTTATTAAAAACCACAATAGATTAATAAAGAAAGAATAGTCTTTGAACTATTCACTATTAACAAAATGTACGTTATAACATTCTAAAATTTTAAAAATATATTTCTTACCTTATCAACAAGACTTGTCTGTACAAAGTTATTCTACAAACTATTCAGTTATTACCTATAGAGATTTAAATCAATAAAGTTTTTTTAAGTTTGTGTTTGAGATAAGACATAAAAATAACTAACCAATCAAATGCAACCTTAATCTAAAACATATTCGACTGACGTCGCTAAGGGAGTGTTGTTGACGACACCTGGTGACAGCCAATAGACAACGGTGGTCGACTGACATGCGCGCACGGCTGCAGTACCAGAGGGTCATGTTTTTGAAATGTTTGGCCAATCTCCAAATGTGTACCCAACACAAGCTAGTTAATTATAGGTGACTCGGATTAGTATGCCCCCCCCCCCAAACCGAGCTAATTGATGTTTGATATCAATACAACTTTAGCGACTGTAAAATTAAAAACTAATCCTAATCATTTATAGATTATTACTTTACTTAGAATATTTGACTAAAACAAGTGAGTGAATAAAATACTTTAAAGTTAGTTTTACGAGTCACATGATGAAAATGGATATATGTTTCAATAAGTCATGTAATAACTGTATGACTTGCCAATGGTACAATAGATGCTTGATTATAATAAACTTTAACACAACAAATACCAAACACGTCATTAGACTGACACAATTCAATAACAGTATGGACTTGATCAAACGCTTTTTGTCACTCTTGAAATATATACAATATATGTATATATATATATATAATTTATTTATAAACATATAGCATGAATTTAAATATAAGTATGTAACTGAATTCGTTAAACATGCTTATTAATTATTTAACATAAAAAAATTACAATGGTAAAACTACTATTAAAATGTGTACTGATCAAGACATTCTTTTCGCTAATGTATTAATTAGTTAATCAGTATTTAAACAAAATAGTTGTTAACATTTCAAGACTCATATTCTAGTTTATAGATATTCAACAGAGATGTTCAAATAGTACATTTACAATGTATCAGAGTGAGGGACATTTTTATGGAAACAATCATTTAAAAGAAATAAAATATAAATTGTTATTTAAAACTACGACAGAATAATTAAGAAAGAATAGTCGTTGAACGCTTCACTATTAACAAAATGTACATTATAACATTCTAATATTTTTTTTAAAAAAATATTTCTTACCTTATCAACAAGACTTGTCTGTACACAGTTATTCTACAAACTATTCAGTTATTCTACAAACTATTAAGTTGTTTCCTACAGAGATTAAAATCAATGAAGTTTTTTGTGTTTGAGGTAGGATATAAAAATAACTAACCAATGTAATTCAACCTTAAAATAAAACATACTTGACTGACGTCGCTAAGGAAGTGTTGTTGACTACACCTAGTGACAGCCAATAGGCACGGGGGTCGAGTGACATGCGCGCACGGCTGCCATAACGAGGTCATAGTTTCGAAATGCTTGGGCCAATCACCGAATGTGTACCTGACACAGGTTAGGGAGTTAAGGGCGGACAGGTTTAGAACGGCCCTCTAAAGAGAGCTCATTGCTGTTTATTAGCAATACACCATTAACAACAATTAAATTAAAAATAAATAAATAAATAAAAATAAAAAAATAAAAAAAAAACAAAAACAATCCTATTAATTATAGTTTATTACTTTACCTAAAACATTTGTCTACAATAAGTGAGTGAATCAAATATTTTAAAGTTAGTTTTACTAGTCACATGATCAAGATAGATATATGTTTAAATAAGTCATATAACAACTGTATGAGTTGTCAATGGCACGATAGAAGTTTGATTACAAATAAATTTTAATGTTAGTGAAGAATTTAATTACGACCATTTATCAATAAACATAAGCTGATTTAGGATATTGATTTATTAAAGATTGTGCCATGGCAAAAAGATGAAACTTCCTTAACACTTTTATACATGTATTTACTTCTAACACAATAATGTATCTTGAATTGTAATTATTTTTAAAAACTTTCTTATATAAATTTTAGATTCTTTATAGAAATAATAATATAATTTCAAAGAGGGGGAATAGTACGTATAACCTGGTTCTTCCCATCTGAAACTTATTGCACACATCAAACATCTAATACTTATTGCACGCATTAAACATCTAAAACTTATTGCACACATCAAACATCTAAAACATATTGCCCATATCAAACATCTAAAACTTATTGCACACTACAAACATGATTCAAACATCTAACATCAAACATCTAAAACATATTGCCCATATCAAACATCTAAAACTTATTGCACACTACAAACATGATTCAAACATCTAAAGCCAATTGCACATATAAAACATCTAAAACGTATTGCACACATCAAACATCTAAAACATATTGCACACATCAAACATCTAAAACTTATTGCACATATCAAACATCTAAAACTTAATGCACATATCAAACATCTAACCATATTGCACATATAAAACATCTAAAACATATTTCCACATCAAACATCTAAAACTTATTGCACACATCAAACGTCTAAAATCTATTGCACACATCAAACACCTAACCTTATTGCACATATAAAACATCTAAAACTTAGTGCACATATCAAACATCTACAACACATTTCACATATCAAACATCTAAAACGTATTGCACATGTCAAATATTAAACGGTGAGAACTTTATAATACACATATCAAATATTAAACCATGAGAACTTTATAATACACATATCAAATATTAAACCTTGGGAACTTTGTGATACACATATCAAATATTAATCCTTGAGAACTTTATGATAAACATGTCAAATATTAAACCTTGAGAATTTTAAAATACAAATATCAATTAGTAAACCTTGAGAACATTATAATACACATATCAAATATTAAACCTTAAGAACTTCATGATACACATATCAAATATTAAATTTTGGGAACTTTATGATACACATATCAAATATTAAACTTTGAGAACTTTATGATACACATATCAAATATTAAAACTTGGGAACTTTATGATACACATATCAAATATTAAACCTTGAGAATTTTAAAATACAAATATCAATTAGTAAACCTTGAGAACATTATAATACACATATCAAATATTAAACCTTAAGAACTTCATGATACACATAACAAATATTAAATCTTGGGAACTTTATGATACACATATCAAATATGAAACCTTGAGAACTTTCTGATACACATATTAAATATTAAACCTTGAGAATTTTATAATACATATATCAAATATTAAACCTTGAGAATTTTAAAATACAAATATCAATTAGTAGACCTTGAGAACATTATAATACACATATGAAATATTAAATCTTAAGAACTTTATGATACACATTTCAAATATTAAACCTTGGAAACATTATGATACACATATCAAATATAAACCTTGAGAACTTTATGATACACATATCAAATATAAACATTGAGAACTTTATGATACACGTATCAAATATTAAACCTTGAGAGCTTTATGATACACAGTATTATGTTTTATTACAAGTGATTTGTTGTGAGAACAGTTAAAACATCATGGGCGTTACTTCAATAAAAGGGAGGATTGTTATTTTAGTCAAGAAAAAATTGACGTTTTGTTTGTTACAAAATAATAAAGTCTTATAATACACACATTTCATTTCTCTAATATTGCTAACATATATTTAAGTTTGACGATGTAAATATATAATTTTAAAAAAATGAATTGGTGGGTCACATGACCACGCTACGACGCTGATTTTTAAACTAAAAAAATATGCAAAAGATTTGAACGTTTTCAGGTAATTGATTACATCAGCTTTATAATAATATCAATAAAATCTATTGAAGTCGTGCCAAAAACCTTCTAAAAAAAATCACATAACACTTGTGTCTAGCTACAGGAGTTATAGAACTTGTTTCCACAACAAATACCAAACTCGTGATTAGACTGACACAAATCAATAACTATTAAGGCCTGACCAAAATCTGTTCACCGGTTTTAAATAGAATAGACGATAATAGAAATGGTCGTCTATTAGTTAAGTTACTGGAATATTTTAGTCAGCTTTTTTTATTGCGCCAAGTTCGTGTATTTTTTAAAATTACTTAATTAATAGATTATTGTCAATGAGAATTTATATTATTTATGTCATTGAAAGCACTAGAGAAAAGGATATATTATATATCAAATTTAAAATGATTAAGATAAAACAACGACTAAAATATGTGCTGATCAAAAATGATTGTCAAAAATTTAAAGAGAAACTTTCCAAGTAACGATACATTATCAAACGGAGACATTGCAATGTTTCATAAACAGTGTACCAAATAGAGACATGTCCCATCTTTTCGATAGATACAAAATATAACAACTAGAAATTATGTAAACATCAACAAATGTAATTAATTTCTAAACAAGAAATATAAACTCACTTTTTTAGTGTAAACCAAATAAAATGAATTCAGTAGAGAGTATTGCTTAAAACAATTGTAACTAGTAACTACCACTTGCAGTTAGAATTACTTTTTTAAGTTTCATAAAATAGTTTCAGTGGATATCGTTGGTTTATGTATGTGTAACTTAAATGTGTGTAATAATTTATATGATTAAAAAAACATTAGTGCAATATAAATCAGTTGAAGCATAAGTACCAGGTAAAACTTAGCATATTACCACAAGACTCCCACCTGACTAACATGACTTGTCTCTACAAAGTTATTCTGTCAACTGTGAAGTTACCTGGCGAGATAAAATCAATAAGTCTTTCAAATCTGTGTTTGACATAAGATATAAAAATAACTTAGCCGAGTGATTTCAATATAAAAAATAAACACGTTTCACTGACGTAGCCAAGACTTTTGTGAATGGACACAACATGTGACACATAATAACAAAGTAAAGGTTTACAGAATAGACACAATTTGTGACTTATAATAACAAAGTAAATATTTACAGAATAGACACAACATGTGAGAAATAATAACAAAGTAAAGGTTTACAGAATAGACACAACATGTGACACATAATAACAAAGTAAATGTTTACAGAATAGACACAATATGTGACACATAATAACAAAGTCAATGTTTACAGAATAGACACAACATGTGACACATAATAACAAAGTAAATGTGTACAGAATAGACACAACATGTGACACATAATAACAAAGTCAAGGTTTACAGAATAGACATAACATGTGACACATAATAACAAAGTAAATGTTTACAGAATAGACACAACATGTGACACATAATAACATAGTAAAGGTCTACAGAATAGACACAATATGTGACTTATAATAACAAAGTAAATGTTTACAGAATAGACACAACATGTGACACATAATAACATAGTAAAGCTTTACAGAATAGACACAATATGTGACTTATAATAACAAAGTAAATGTTTACAGAATAGACACAACATGTGACACATAATAACAAAGTAAAGATTTACAGAATAGACACAATATGTGACACATAATAACAAAGTAAATGTTTACAGAATAGACACAACATGTGACACATAATAAAAAAGTAAATGTTTACAGAATAGACACAACATGTGACACATAAAACAAAGTAAATGTTTACAGAATAGACACAACATGTGACCCCTAATAACAAAGTAAAATATAATAGAATTTAGATAAGGGATCTTTAGGTAACATTTCTTGTTACACAGCACATCAGTCTTATTTCTCATTGGCTGTTTTTTTCAATTTGAGATTTAAAGAAAATAATACATTTTAAAATCCGGTTTCTTTATCATTCATGGGTGTATTTTGGAGGTCAAATAAATCCACTAAACCCCTCCCTCCAAACACATGTTAAATCTTGTTTATTCTCAAGCTGTTCTACTTAGTCTCTATCTGTCTTATTATCAAAGATATGTCTCATTGTCTTGTGTATCTTCGTCCTCAAACAAGATAACATGGTATTCTCATCGAGTTGTTGATTTTTAAATTTTATTACAAATTATTTAAATTAATTGATGACTTAACTTCATTATCTAGGACTATACAGACAACAAATCACTTAATCTGAACTATAAAAGTATTTCTAAAAATAAACAGATAAGACCAATTTTAAACAAAATTCCCGAGATGTTTTGAACATAGAAAATTCTTATCTTATCTTATCTATACAGACGCTCCTTCTATGCAGAAGATAATTGTGTCCACAGAACATAAATATGATCTGTTGGCAAGTGATGCAGCTGTCACAGACCACGGCTATTAGGGTTCCACGCATTACGCAGCCGCCAAAATAATGTTAGTTACCAATTAGGAGCTGGGTGACTCAGGGACGCCTTAGGCCCCGGGAACAAATTTGAAACAGTGACCACCGTGTTTTAAAAATTAAAGTAAGTGTCTAGGTATATATAATATAAGTTACAGCTATAATTAGCTTTTATCAATAACAAATTTTAAAATGTGTGTTGGAAAAAAATCTGTCAACTCAAAATAATTGCTAGGAAATAATCCAGATGTTATATAATAAAAACTAGCTTTAGCTAATAGAGAGAGTTATACAGTATCTTATTAAATTATGTAAATGAAAACTTAAATTAAAATGTTATGGCATATACCCTGTAAGTATATATAAAAAAGACATAGATATATAAAAAGCCTTACCCTTAGAATCTTGTCTTTACTTGATAAAATCTTTCTCTTTAATGAAGCTCTACGTGACATGATCTGTATTTAAACTAAATCGACTCACGGGGTTCTCTATATATTTACAGTGAATTCCAGCCTTAATGCCGACATGCCACACCTTTGGTCTTACTTAGATGTGTGTTTGTAGCTGGCCATGCTGGGTGGTTGCCTTTGTTCTTACGTAGATGTGTGTTTGTGGCTGGCCATGCTGGGTGGTTGCCTTTGTTCTTACGTAGATGTGTGTTTGTGACTGACATTGTTGACACGTTTATAGTTGTTTTGGGTTATCGCTATCATTGTTAGGTAGCTGCCCTTGTTTGTAGCTGGCCATGCTGGGTGGTTGCCTTTGTTCTTACGTAGATGTGTGTCTGTGGCTGACATTGTTGACACGTTTATAGTTGTTTTGGATTATTGCTATCATTGTTGGGTAGCTGCCCTTGTTTGTAGCTGGCCATGCTGGGTGGTTGCCCTTGTTCTTACATAGATGTGTGTTTGTGGCTGACATTGTTGACACGTTTATAGTTGTTTTGGATTATGGCTATCATTGTTGGGTAGCTGCCCTTGTTTGTAGCTGGCCATGCTGGGTGGTAGCCTTTGTTCTTACGTAGATGTCTGTTTGTGGCTGACATTGTTGACACGTTTATAGTTGTTTTGGATTATGGCTATCATTGTTGGGTAGCTGCCCTTGTTTGTAGCTAGCCAAGCTGTGTGGTTGTTAATTAATTCACTTGATAGGTGATGGGTGGTTGCCTTTGTAGGGTTAATGCACTTGATAGGTAGCTGCCCTTGTTTGTAGCTGGCCAAGCTGGGTGGTTGCCTTTGTAATTTGTAGGGTTAATGCACTTGATAGGTAGCTGCCCTTGTTTGTAGCTGGCAATGCTGGATGGTTGCCTTTGTAGGGTTAATGCACTTGATAGGTAGCTTCCCTTGTTTATGACTCCACATGTTAGGTTATGGCTCTTGGCCTGTCAGACCTTAATCTGACAATATGAGTCAACAGGCTTGTCTATTGGAATGTTTTTCCCATAGGATTCCCATGGGAAATGTCCCATGGGACGGTATGGGATGGAACAGGTATAAATATTCATGGGATGGGACGGGACAGGAAAATATGTCCCTTGGACAAGCCTGTGAATCACCCCACGATGTTCTTCTACCAATGTATTGTGTTGCCTGTGAATGACCCCACGATTTTCTTCTACCTATGTATTGTGTTGCCTGAGAATCACCCCACTATGTTCTTCTACCAATGTATTGTGTTGCCTGTGAATCACCCCACGATGTTCTTCTACCAATGCATTGTGTTGCCTGTGAATCACCCCACGATGTTCTTCAACCAATGTATTGTGTTGCCTGTGAATCACCCCACGATGTTCTTCTACCAATGTATTGTGTTGCCTGTGAATCACCCCACTATGTTCTTCTACCAATGTATTGTGTGAATCACCCCACGATGTTCTTCTACCAATGTATTGTGTTGCCTGTGAATCACCCCACTATGTTCTTCTACCAATGTATTGTGTGAATCACCTCACGATGTTCTTCTACTAATGTATTGTGTTGCCTGTGAATCACCCCACTATGTTCTTCTACCAATGTATTGTGTTTGAAATAACGTCTATAATAATTTATGGCTTATTTTAGGAAACAAATAAAATGACCTGCAAACGTAAAAATCTGCAATATCTTTTATTAAAATCAAATTTTAAGGCTAAAAATCAGTACAAACTTTTTATCACGGCACAATTCTTTCAGTTTATGTCTCACGTGGTATGTCGTTGAACTGGAATGAAGTATACAGATAACTCCACTAAGACCATGTGTAGGCCTACATGTGTACATGACAAACACGAAGACAGAAATATGCCAACACTGATGATCGCGCATATTGACTTTTAATGGTGCCGTCAAATCTGGCACCAAATACCAATAATAATTATAATTAGTATTATGATAAAAATAATTAATGTAATTATTGAATCGAGCCATAAATTAACGTTTGTTGTAAGCCGACCTAAAGAAGACATTGGCTATTTCTTATTGTGAGTAACTGTGTAAAACTCAGAAAGTATATTGTCAAATAAACACGAAGTATAGTCCTCACGATGTGCGTTTATTTACTGTTTGGTAAATGTAAGCTGTAAATCAATTTTGCCACCACTCGCCTAAATTTTTTAATAAACTAATATTAAAACAAAAACATTCATAATCCATAATAACTATGATAATATTGACGTAATAATTCAGCTACAATAGTTGGTCCTGATTAATTTAGGCTGGGGTTACACTACACGCGAATTCGCTCATCTAGTCGCGCATCTGAAACCTCTTGAAAAACAAATGCAATAACATATAGTGCGTGGTTACACTGGCAGCGTAAAATCGCCAGTATACGGGCGTATACGCGCGAACAATTTGATTTTTTCTAGCGCATAGCGCGAATTGGCTTTCAAAAGTCAACAAAATGGCGGAAATTTTGTGCCACTTCGTCTCATTTTATGTGTGTAAATACTGATTTAATCGATAAGAATTAGCTTTCATGCATGATTTTCAACATTTAAAACAGTATATTTCAACTTGAAACTAAAATCATTTTGATATTTATTATGGATATTGACAAGTTCATGAGTCGTGAGTCCACTCTCCTCAACGTCATCGAAGTGCGACAATACTAGTAATAATACTAGGTAATAGTAGATCTAATAGGAATTAAGGAAGGAAACTTTGGCGGCTTGAAATTGCAGACTAAAATAATTCTACAAATAAGTAAGCCAAAAATATTATTGTAGATTTTGTTTACTTAATTCAAGCTAGAATGAGTCTAAAAATAATTGTAAAAATATTAATTTTAGGACTACATTAAGTCAGAGTGGTTAAAAATTGAATTAGGTCAAGACGATGAAACACTTATTTCACTATTTAAACAACTTTAGTTCAAATTAATAATTAAAGCTATGCAGTTATTTGAGTTATTTTTCATATTCATAATATATTATTTATTCTTAAAATTTACTATTAATATTTAATGTTATAGTTATAATTCAAAATTAATATTTAAATTTAAAATGTTTTAATTTTAATAATATTTTAAATTTTTAAATTTCATTGAAGTTGAAGGAATTTAAANTACTATTATTACTATACTACTAACTAATACTGTTTTACTGCTACTCTGACTCTGGTAATAAATTAGTAATAGTACTAATAATAGTAATACTACAATTCTAATAGTAATAGTTACTAAACTTACTATGCTAACTTACTTAGTTGACTAGTATTAGTAATATTATCAAAGTCAATTTACAGAGAGAAATGCAGGTCCAATTGACATTAGACCCTGCCTTATACTTAGCCTATATTATTTTTTACTTATAACTTATACTAATTCTATTACAAAAATGTACTATTAGTTTTCCAGTATAATGTCATATATAGTATTACAAATTAGTATACGTTGATAGCATTACTATTACTATTCTGTAGTTTTACAGGTTGTAAAACAGTGGAAATATATTACTTCTTATCTAAATGACATACATGAAACTGTTGAATACTTTATTTAATTATATTATCAATGTGGTAATTTTAAAAAGTTGTGGTTTAACTTGAACGTTTAGAATTTATTATGAATAAAAAAAATTTTACGCCTAATTTATATATATATGAATATGTGTAAAAGCAAGCTTTTTCTTCTTTTCAGCTGATGTTGTAGAAACAAAATGGCAAAGCTTGGGGGACAAATTTTATACAGAGGCTTTTTAAAA
>MUZC01001341.1:415224-447118 GCA_002072015.1 Radix auricularia
TCATTGTTGAGTGTGTGTTAGAACATTGTTGAGTGTATGTTAGAACATTGTTTAGTGTGTGTTAGAACATTGTTGAATGTGTGTTAGAACATTGTTGAGTGTGTGTTAGAACATTGTTGGGTGTGTGTTAGAACATTGTTGGGTGTGTGTTAGAACATTGTTGGGTTTGTGTTAGAACATTGTTGGGTGTGTGTTAGAACATTGTTGGGTGTGTGTTAGAACATTGTTGAGTGTGTGTTAGAACATTGTTGAGTGTGTGTTAGAAAATTGTTGAGTATTTGTTAGAACATTTTTGAGTGTGTGTTAGAACATTGTTGAGTGTGTGTTAGAACATTTTTGAGTGTGTATTAGAACATTGTTGAGTGTGTGTTAGAACATTGTTGAGTGTGTGTTAGAACATTGTGTAGTGTGTGTTAGAACATTGTTGAGTGTGTGTTAGCCAGAAGCCCGTTTAGGTCAGACGAGACCTAGGAGTTGGAAATTACGTTTAAAGGGAGCTATTTGATTAAGTGTGGCCAAGATGGTTGATCCAGTTGTGAAGAAAGAGAGAGAGGAGACATTTACTCGTTTATACTTGATTGAGTGCTAGATAATATATATACACACATCCATTGTACGGCTATTTGAGACTATTTATTAAGTTTTGCCAAGATGGTTGATCCAGTTGTGAAGAGAGAGAGAGATAGGAGACATTTACTCGTTTATACTTGAATGAGTGCTAGATAATATATATAAATACACACATCCATTGAACGGCTATTTGAGACTATTTATTAAGTTTTTCCAAGATGGTTGATCCAGTTGTGAAGAGAGAGAGATAGGAGACATTTACTCGTTTATACTTGAATGAGTGCTAGATAATATATATATATATATATACACACATCCATTGAACGGCTATTTGAGACTATTTATTAAGTGTGGCCAAGATGGTTGATCCAGTTGTGAAGAGAGAGAGACAGGAGCCATTTACTCGTTTAAACTTGAATGAGTGCTAGATAATATATATACACACATCCATTGTACGGCTATTTGAGACTATTTATTAAGTGGGGCCAAGATGGTTGATCAAGTTGTGAAGAGAGAGAGAGACAGGAGACATTTACTCGTTTATACTTGAATGGGTGCTATATAATATATATACAGACATTCCATTGTACGGCTATTTGAGACTATAGCTGTAATGTAACATTGGATGTTTACTCTGAAGAGAGTTCATATTATAGCGTGGCTACACACTTGGATGTTATAAAACCATTGAGTAATTTCATCTTAGATATACAGACGTTCCTTCTATGCAGAACATAATTGCGTCCACAGACCATGAGGGATTATCTGTTGGCAAGTGATGCAGCGGTCACAGGCCACGGCTATAGAGGTTCCACGCATTACCCCAGCCGCCTAACTATTGTCTAGTTAGGTACCCATTCAGAGCTGGGTGACTCGGGTACTCCTCAGGCCCCGGGAACAAATCCTCGTCTCCTCGTGGATTTGAGCTCGTTACCATCGGTATGACAGTCGAGCGCGCTACCTCTCGACCACCACTGAGATTGAAAGTGATGCCAGACTGAAAGAAACGCTGTCATATAATTTTTGACTTGACAGTATTAACATATCTGTGTAAATACTAATTGAGTGAGTTCAATGAAGTAGATTTGAATGATCCAAGACATGAATACTGACATGACACAACAAACTCATGACTACTTTAACAAATTGTTGAGAACTTTATGTTAACATTTCTGTTATATCTCGTGATGGTGTATGGGTAAATGATGAGTATGGGTAAATGATGAGAATGGGAAAATGATGAATATGGGTAAATGATAAGTATGGGTAAATGATGAGTATGGTAAATGATGAGTATGGGTAAATGAAGTGTATGGGTAAATGATGAGTATGGGTAAATGATGAGTATGGGTAAATGATGAGTATGGGTAAATGATAAGTATGGGTAAGTGATGAGTATGGGTAAATGATGAGTATGGGTAAATGATGAGTATGGGTATATGACGAGTTTGGGTAAATGATGAGTATGGGTAAGTGATGAGTATGGGTAAGTGATGAGTATGGGTAAGTGATGAGTATGGGTAAGTGATGAGTATGGATAAGTGATGCGTATGGGTAAATGATGAGTATGGGTAAATGATGAATATGGGTAAATGATGTGTTTGGGTATATGATGAGTATGGGTAAGTGATGAATATGGGTAAGAGATGAGTATGGGTAAGTGATGAGTATGGGTAAGTGATGAGTATGGGTAAGTGATGATTATGGGTAAATGATGAGTATGGGTAAATGATGAGTATGGGTATATGATGAGTATGGGTAAATGATGATTATGGGTAAATGATGAGTATGAGTAAATGGGGAGTATGTGTAAATGATGAGCATGGGAAAATGATTAGTATGGGTATATGATAAGTGTGATTAAATGATGATTATTTGTATATTATGAGTATTGGTAAGTGATGAGTATGGGTAAATGATGATTAAGGGTAAATTATGAGTATGGTAAATAGTGAGTATGGGTAAATGATGGGTCTGGGTAACTTATGAGTATGGGTAAAATATTAGTATGGGTATATGATGAGTATGTTTAATGAGTATTGGTAAATGATAAATATGGTCAAAGATGAATATGGGTAAATGACTGGTTTAAATAAATGATGAGCATGGGTAAATGATGAGTATGGTAAATAGTGAGTATGGGTAAATGATGGGTTTGGGTAATTTATGAGTATGGGTAAATGATGCGTATGGGTGTATGATGAGTATGTTTAATGAGTATTGGTAAATGATGAATATGGTCAATGATGAATATGGGTAAATGACTGGTATAAATAAATGAAGAGCATGGGTAAATGACGAGCATGGGTAAATGATGAGTATTTTTAAATGAAAGGTATTGTTAAATGATGAGTATGGGTAAATGATGAGTATGAGATCAACATTAAACAACACACCAAGGCTAACAATGTTATATTAACCCCGTCATGTAATATTGCTAAACACATTATTTAACGTCTAAGTTTTTCTATACCCGCTCTGAGGCATCACGTCGATATGTCGTAGTTATTTTGATACATCACTTTCACCAATGACATAATTTAAAGATGATACATTTGTTAAACTAACCCACACTCAAACACTCATCACAGTGTTGGGGGCCTTCCATAAATGCCGTCACGATATAGGAACGAGGGGGAAGGGGTAGTTTTAAAAATTGTGACGTCACGTTAAAATAGGCTACATTAAATCAAATTTCCACTTAAATATTCAATTTCTGACAATTTTATGGCGATGTACATGGGTTTACGCGTGTTACGACATCAGAGGTCAGCCTTACACTAAATACATACTCAAGTGACAATAAAGTTATTTCAAACATGGTAATTTTATATAGAAAATATACCGCTTTTAGGGGGGGGGCACAGCTTTGTGATTGCATATTTAGGGGAGAGGTGTAAGTTTTTGTATCCAAGTTTGATGAGGAGGAGGGGACTAGAGAGCGGCTAAAATCGCATGACGTCATTTATGGACGACCCCTAATTGTCAAAACTAATGAGATGTACCAAAAAAAAAATGGTACAACGACCAATAGATGTATTATCAGCATATTCTCATAGTCCACAATATTACACTCGGCAAACATCTTAACCCACATGTGACCACACCACTCAATATATAGGCTGGCTGTCCTCATGAACTTTTACTGAGTGACTAAAACTCCTAACTGTTATCTTTACAGTTGAACTGACACGGTCATTTGTGACAAGTGATTCTCATATCTTGACACGGACATTTGTGACCAGTGATTCTCATATCTTGACACGGACATTTGTGACCAGTGATTCTCATATCTTGACACGGACATTTGTTACCAGTGATTATCATGCCCAGTGGCGTCGCTAGGGGGTTGCGGAGGGGACGGGCCGCCCCGGTTGACACCATCAGGGGGGGGGGTGACACCAGACCATAAAATACTATATACTCCCGTTATTTGGCACTGGAAAACACGGAGGAGTTCTATGACTTAAATCATTAGGGGATGACACCATGAGCTACCGCCCCGGGTGACACCACAGGCTGCCGCCCCGGGTGAAACCAACCCTAGTGACGCCTCTGATCATGCCTTGACACGAACATTTGTGACCAGTGATTCTCATACCCTAAATCTGACATTTGTGACCAGTGATTCTCACATCTTGACACGAACATTTGTGACCAGTGATTCTCATATCTTGACACGGACATTTGTGACCAGTGATTCTCATATCTTGAGTCTGACATTTGTGACCAGTGATTCTCATTCCTTGACACCGACATTTGTAACAAGTGATTCTTATATTTGGCTCTGACATTCGTGACCAATGATTCTTATACCTTTACTCTGATATTTGTTACCAGTGATTCTCATACCTTGACTCTGATATTTGTTATCAGTGATTCTTATACCTTGACTCTGATATTTGTGACCAGTGATTCTCATATCTTGACTCTGATATTTGTGACTAGTGATTCTCATATCTTGACTCTGATATTTGTGACTAGTGATTCTCATATCTTGACTCTGATATTTGTGACTAGTGATTCTCATATCTTCAGCTCAGCTCAATATAGCATATAGAGCCGAAACATGGAGAACAACAGCTGTAAACCTGACCAGAATCCAGACCTTCTTTAATAATTGTCTAAGAAGGAGTCTCAGAATTCAATGGCTGGACAAAATCAGCAACCAGGAACTGTGGTAGCAGACTAAACAGAAGCCCATTGAGGAAGAGATTCTTCAAAAGCGGTGGAGGTGGATCGGTCATACACTAAGGAAACCTGCTTCTAATACAACAAGGCCAGCCCTGAAATGGAACCCACAGGGTAAACGGAAAGAGGCCGCCCAAGAATCACCTGGCGCCGAGAATTGGAGGCAGACATCAAGAGAGATTTGGTCATGAATGGAAGATCCTGGAGAAAATGGCCCAGGATAGAGATACCTGGAGAGCTCTTGTAGGTGGCATATGTCCTAAGGGGAAGTGCAGACGCCGGCGATGATCGGTAGATGTCCCTCATGGACGAGAAGGCTCAACAACTCAACATTCTCATACCTTGACACTTATATTTGTTACCAGTGATTCTCATACCTTGACTCTAATATTTGTTTACAGTAATTCTCATATCTTGACGCTGACATTTGTGACCAGATATTGTCATACCTTGACTCTGATATTTGTTTACAGTAATTCTCATACCTTGACTCTAATATTTGTTTACAGTAAATCTCATATCTTGACACTGACATTTGTGACCAGTGATTGTCATACCTTGACTCTGATATTTGTTACCAGTGATTCTCATACCTTTACTCTAATTTTCTTTACAGTAATTCTCATATCTTGACGCTGACATTTGTGACCAGATATTGTCATACCTTGACTCTGATTTGTGTTACCAGTGATTCTCATACCTTTACTCTAATTTTCTTTACAGTAATTCTCATATCGTGACACTGACATTTGTGACCAGTGATTGTCATACTTTGACTCTGATTTGTGTTACCAGTGATTCTCATACATTGAAACCGAAATTTGTGATTGGGGTGAAATGTAAAATATTTTATAGTAATTTATTTATTTGATTGATTTTAACAATGATCGCTTTGGATTATATTTGTGTGTAAAAAAATATTGCTTAAAAAAGAAAAAAAAATGACATTTACAACATATTTTGTTATTATATTTAATTTATTTACTAAAAAAGTTACCATAGGAAGGCGAGCTGAAGAAAAGTGAATTCAGTTAAACAGTTTGTTTGTCTTTTTAATTTTTTTTTATCTCATTCATGTCCAAATCTGGCCTTTGGGCAAAGTATGGTTCCTATAACTTAACTGAAATTAATCGTTTATGATTAATTGTTTCGCTTATTTTTTTTCGTTTCACTCAGCATTAAAAATGAAGGCGACTCTCTATGATTATCTTATCTTATCTTATATGTTACATACGCTCCTTCTGTACATAAGATTATTGCGTCCTACGTATTTCTATGGTTTGTGTTTAGTCCTGTATTCTTACTAGAGTTTTAAAAGATGATAAAGTGGTGGCTTTCCTGGTTTCTTCAGGCAACCCATTCCACGCCCGAATACCGGACGGAAAGAAAGTAAACTTGTGTGTGTTTGTTCTTGCATATGGAATAAGAAAGGTGTTTTTGTCTTTATGTCTATTTGAGGGTTGTATTAGGTTTTCTTTGTGTTGTATTTCTAAATTAGAATTAATTGCCTTATGTATAATTACTAATTTACTCTTGGTTCTTCTATCCTCTAGTGTTTCAAGGTTTAATGATTTAACTAATGGTGTTACTCTTGTCAGTTTTGAATATTCTCCAGTAATGAATCTGGCAGCTCTTTTTTGTATTTGTTCTAACTTATCAATATTTTCTTTGGTGGATGGGTCCCATACTGAAGATGCATATTCTAGTATAGGTCTCAAAGGGTGAGATATTTCAGACAAGATATTGATTGAATAAATCAGATGGATTATTGCTGCAAGCTAGAATTTATACCTAAAAATACAAGACGCCAAACATTGAAAGTCATAAACTTGAAGCTATTTGACCGACGTCCATCATCTCTACCAGGACCACCACCGTCGTTGGAGCATGGAATGTACGCACGATGTATGAGACTGGTAAAACAACACAAATAGTCACTGAGATGAGCAACTATAAAGTATAAACAGACACTGAGATGAGGAAGTATAAAGTATAAACAGACACTGAGATGAGGAACTATAAAGTATAAACAGACACTGAGATGAGCAACTATACAGTATAAACAGACACTGAGATGAGGAACTATAAAGTATAAACAGACACTGAGATGAGCAACTATAAAGTATAAACAGGCACGGGATAAGGAACTATAAAGTATAAACAGGCACTGGGATGAGGAACTATAAAGTATAAACAGACACTAAGATGAGGAACTATAAAGTATAAACAGACACTCAGATGAGGAACTATAAAGTATAAACAGACACTGAGATGAGTAACTATAAAGTATAAACAGACACTGAGATGAGGAACTATAAAGTATAAACAGACACTGAGATGAGCAACTATAAAGTATAAACAGACACTGAGATGAGCAACTATAAAGTATAAACAGACACTGAGATTAGCAACTATAAAGTATAAACAGGCACGGGATAAGGAACTATATAGTATAAACAGGCACTGAGATGAGCAACTATAAAGTATAAACAGACACTGAGATGTGGAACTATAAAGTATAAACAGACACTGAGATGTGGAACTATAAAGTATAAACTAGGAATCAGATAAGAGAGATGGACTTGATATGAACATCAAATTACAAGAGAGATGATATCATATTCAGGACGTATACAATACAATGACATCGTTTTGTGGTTAAGCTTTTATTTTAGAAAAGTTTAATTTTTTTTTAATGTGTTGGTTTTTATGGTTTATATTAGATAAGTACTGTAAGACAGGAGAGCGAAAACTTTTACACTATTTATTTTCTTGCATATGAAACAAAAGAAGTAATCGTCATCCCTTTATCTATCAAAGTGTTATATTAAAATGTGTATGTTTTGTACTTTCTAATTTGAATTCAATGTCCCATGTATTATTACTACTTTCCACTCTGTTTTCTATCGTCCCGTTTTTAAGTTAGTGATAACATTATGGTGTTACGGTTTTTGTACGCTTTATAAAGAGATTGTTATAACGTACGACATTGTTAACGTTGATAGATTTGTTGAGATAAATGTAAATGTATTATACGATTGGCTACATTTCTTAGACTTACAATTGAGTTTTCAACATTTCACATTTTTGTGATACTAGTTAGATGTAAGCAAGATGTTACAGTTAATGTTAAAACTACTGGCACTAATTTTTTTTTGTGAATTGTGTAATAACTAATGTTATATTTGAAATCATTAGGTTTAAAAAAAATCTTTTCGACACTTCTAGCTCATAGAATAAGTAAGTGTATAGAACGGCGTCTTTTGGTTGCATTAGTTTATTGTCAGCAGGTTTCAAAAACCTCATAAGATCAGTGAAGTTATAGACTTTATTATTTAAGAATTTTTGTACAGACTGTAGTCTGATAATACAGATGTACATGTAAACTTTGTTTGTATTTTATTTTGACTATGTCACTCTGTCGGTTTTAAAAGGATATAACGTTTTTATTTAAATAATAAAGCGGGCATCCATTAGCCTCAATATTAAACCACAAACAGAATTAGAAACTGTTAGATTTATCCACATAATGTAATATTACTAACCACTAGGATTAAGACGTATGTTTTTCTATAACCGCACTAAGACATCACATTTAGAAGTTCATCCATATGATGACAAATTCACCGATGATATAAGAAGATTCATTTGTTTAAATATCCCACACTGAAGCAATCACAGTTCAGGTTGTCAACACTGATGTACCGAACAAACTGGTTCAACCACGAATAGATATATCATCCGCATGTTCCCACACACTTCATTTATTCACACACAAAATTAACATATCGCCAAACCCCATAGACACATGTGACCACACCACCCACATTTTGTCGCATCAACAAACATGTCCGTTCAGGCAAATTCATCTATCAATAAACATTAAAAGTACACAAACATAAATAATATACACAAGACAAACAATTCATTGCTACATGTTTATTAAGACTCATTAAAAATTACACAAATGATCTACAAATGTATTAAGGGAAATTTTTTTTTTTTTTTGAAAAACTAAGGTATCTGATACATTAACAATTTTAAAAATCAAATATACTTTAAAATTCAACAAATTTTAAAATTTAAACAAAAGAAAAACAAAGTATAGATTCTAACACAAAATTCTAATACTCATACAATATATTACGTATTTGGTGTTGCCGGTATGGAAGGTGAGGGTTTTTACATGACAAATGTTGTTGATGATGATAATTTGATGTATCAAAAGTATAATACAATTTTCAAAACATAATTACATTTTTATAGTCACGTTTTAAAAAAGAAATTAATGTAATGATAAAAAACATTAAAATATATAGCATTATTAATACAGTAGATAGAATTGTTGAAGGTTGGGGTGCCATAAATATGGTGGAAAAGAACGTGGGGCGTTAAAAAAAGGATATTATCAATGACAAAAAAAGTTGATACAAGTTTTCAAAATAGTCTCAGATTTTTTAAAAAAAATAATTAAAAAGAACTTATAAAAAAAAAAGAATTTTATAATTGTATGTGAAAATGTTTTATAAACAAGAAAAAACATATTAGAAGGTTGGGATGTAATATTGGTACATCGGGCGTATATGGGGCGTGATAAACGTTATTGTCTTATACATTCATCAAATTGTGGTAAAAGTTCTTAGAAAATAAATTTGTAAACAAAAGTTTTTAAATTAACATATTATAACTATAATGTAAAATAGGAAAATTAAGGGTAAGGGTGTCGACATTGTTGGTGAGGGTGTAGAAACTGGTGTGGGGGGCGCACATGACCGTGGCAGATGTCGTTCTTAATTACAATAATAATAATTTGATAACAGTTTGTATCAGGTAAATATATAAACAATAAAATGTGTGTCCTAGCATTTTATAAGTACATGAGATAGGAATGTTGGAGGTAGGGTGCCGACACTGGTGGTCAGGGCGCACATGGGGCGTAGTGTTGTTGTGTACATGAGCGTGGTAGAGGGTGTTGTCTATTACAACAATCAACAGTTGATACAAGTTTGTATAAAGTATATAAAATATTATAACATTGTTTACATTATCGATATTAGCTCAAGTCCCAACCAGCGCCACAAAAATTTCTTCCCTCAGAGTTGACCCCACTGTGGACATGGCGGCCATACGGCCAGCCAACATCATACCCCAGTGGGTGGACATAAGCCCCACTACTGCCTGGACATGTACATGTTGTGTACGTGTACTTGGTCCTAACATCACTCACCTTGTACCTGTCTATCCAGTGTCCTACAGAGATCTGTTTAGGACATCCATGTGGATGTGATACTATCAATGTCAACTTGTCTCCACATCTCTTGTATTTGTTGTTTACTTTCTGACATAGATCACACCAGTGTCTCACCATCTTGTCCAGTTTGTTCAGTAAATCTACGTCACATGTCACACATTTCAACCAACACATGTCTTCCTTAATGTCTGCAACAACCACCGTCCAGCCATCAAGAGTGACCAGTGGACTATCTTGTCTATCAAAGAACAATCTACACGTGGTGTGTCTCGCCTCAAGGTCATCAAACACCACGTGTCTGGCCGTGTACATCCCTACCTCCCCCCACACTTTGCTGGGTGTGTCCGAGTGTTGACACTTGTGACATGGACAAGTTCCCTTGTTGTATTCAATGTTTACATACCTCACCATCCCAGTCCCTAGTCTCATGACGTCACTTCCTCTCATGTTATAAAATGGATATGGTTGTTTGGTGTTTGGGTAAAACTCTGGTCTTTCTGTACTGGTCATTTTAACATGTACCCTGACAGGGAGGTCAGCTACAGCTTTGATGTACTCAACTAGGAGGTTGTCATAGTTACCTTCAGGCAGGTGATTGATGTTAAAATCGTTGACAGGTACAAACTGTTTGTGACCTGGATTCTTCTTACAGCCAACAAGATGTTTGCGTAGATCTGCTTCTCCTCCTTCTGACACCAGGGTTTCATGTGTACCTGACAAGGTCATCAAACAAAGTACATTTTATTACATATGTCTCTTTTCTATTGAAATAGATTTTATATTTATTGTATAAATTTATTGTATTATTATATACTTTTATGTTAATAGATTTAAAGATTAATGTTCCTGATGAACTATGAGACAATATTTTTTGTTGTAAAATTGTTGGGTGTAAAAACTAATATCTTAAAACTTTAACATTGAAGAAACTTGGATATAGAATGTTGGATACAGCAATGATATCTGTTTAAAGAGAACTGTTTTTTGTTGTTGTTATATATCAATAATTATTTAAAATAGATTTACCACAGAATGTGTCTGATAGATCCTTCTTGTTGCATCTGTCATTTGGGTCACCAAACTGGCTGTCATCTGTGTCATCTTCCTGGCTCTCATCTGTGTCATTTTCTTCTTGGCTTTGTTCTGTGATAAAATCAAATATGGTATAATCAAACAACATTAAAATGATTCATGTCTTTCTCACACATTTCGCTCTTTCTCTCTCTCTCTCTCTCTCAATCAACTGGAAATAGTTTAAATATTAAAGTACGTTTGCATTATATGTTGTAAATCAAACAAAAGTATATCAACATAATATTACCTGAGAAAAGACTTGATCTATCTTTCTTGTCACACCCGTCATCTTTGATATCTGGTAGTCTGTCATGTATGTCAAATTCACTTTGGATGTGCCCTTGGCCATATTCTAAATAGGTTAGTTATTGAATATATTAATACAATTAATATACTAGCTCCTTGTTTTCTTAAAATTTCTGTCTAACTTTCTCTCAATTTCCTTCTCTATTTCACTTTTCCACTCCGTCTGTCTCCCTCTGTTGATATCTCTTTCACTATCTAAGTCTCTTCATCTCACACATAATATCTGTTTATGACGATCTCTCTCTCTCTTGTGACTCTCACTCTCTCTCTCTCTGTTCAACGCTCAATGTTAAAACACAATTCTCTCTCTCTCTCTCTGACACTTGCTCTCGTCCTCCCTCTCTATCTCGCCTTCCCTATCTATCTGGTCCTCCCTCTCTTTCTGGTCCTCCCTCTCTAACTCGTCCTCCCTCTCTATCTCGTCTTCCCTCTCTATCTGGTCCTCCTCTTTCTGGTCCTCCCTCTCTATGTCGTCCTTCTTCTCTATCTTCTCCTCCCTCTCTATCTCGTCCTTCCTCTCTATATCGTCATCCCTCTCTATCTCCTCCCTCACTATCTCGTTCTCCCTCTCTATCTCGTCCTCACTCTCTATCTCATCCACCATCTCTATCTCGTCCTCCCTCTTTCTATTTCAAGCTATGTATATCTGTCTCTCTTGCTAAGAAAATTGTTAGGATTTTCTGCTGTTTAAAAAAATTAACAACACAAAACATATATTTTTAAAATTAATAAAGAAAAAAATAAAATAAAAATTATTTGTAGCAAATTTTTACCATTGTGTTTTAACAAATTGAGATCTTCTGTTAACAGACCGGGCATAGCGTAGGAATTCTGAAAAGAGAAAAAATTAAATTTATGAAATAGCAATTAATATTTAAAAAAATAATTATCTTTAGTTAATAGACTCTTGTTCAAATTTGCTGAAATTAATAATGACAATGTGAGTACTCAGGCGCAAGAGGTAACTGATGTATCAATAAATGTTGCTTTGCTAGTTTTAACTAACAAACGTTAGTAGAAGGGTAGCAGTAGCAGTGATTAGCTGAAACGGTAAAGTCAAAAGTGTAATTTTATTATTTTGTACAAATCCGCTAATAAGTGATTAAAAAAAATTAAGGTTAACATAGTTTGATAATACCACAGTGAAAATGTAAAGTTACTTTTAGTTTAAAGTTATATTATAGTATACGTTAAAAACAGTTTCAAGCTAATGTCAGCTTGTGAATATCTTCCTTGGAATGATCAAGAGACTCGTCCGTCGTCTGCAAAAAATATTCAATAAATGGGCGATTTCAATAATTAAATATTTCTACCTATGAGTACTTAAAAATTAAACATTTAATTTAAACAATTTTTTTTTTTGGATTTTAAAGTATACAAAAATATAAATGATTTAAAAGAGGAGCTTTCAATATATTTAATAAATATCAGTAATGTTTTTATAACCATTTATAAATCTAAAATATCCAAAGCTTTTTATTAATTATTTAAGGAGTAGTCGAACAAGTATTTGATTTTTGTCAACTGAAAGTATTTTGTAATTTAAAAACAGCAATAGGAAAAAATAGCGGACTAAAACATAAAAAAATAATAATAAACTATATTAATTCTTATAAATAGATCTATATATTACTTACTATTAAAATATTTTGAAATATAATATTGAGAAGTTTATTAAAATACCATAATTAATTTTTTTCATTAAAAATTTAATATATTATTGTCTTTAATTTTTATTTGATACTGACAATTATTATTTTGTAACTATGGAAACACGACACTATGATGGTTAGTTGACACACAGTCACACAGGTTTATCGGATTGAAATTAAAAGTATTTTATATATTAGAAATACTTTTGAATAATTCCTCAAAAAATTGCTAAATTTACTAAGTATGATACTAACACGACCTGTCTCCATCGTCCGTTGTATTCCTAAATTAAATACCACTCAATCCACTTCATTGGCGACGAGGATTAATCATCCATTAAAAAAGAGCATATGCTGACTGAAGAAGAAGCTTGATAGAGCATATTTGATAAGTATTTGTAAAATCATGGCTCTATATGGCCAGATTAAAGAATTTAATTCGAATGATGAAACCATTCGTGAATACCTAGATAGATTAAGTTTCTATCTTGAAGCCAACGACGTGACGATGGAAGCCAAAAAGAGAGCTGTTTTGTTAACAGTCATAGGGCCTCAACAATTTAGGCTATTAAAGGACTTATGTGCACCATCTAGTCCAGCTACCAAGAGCTTTAATGAGCTGAGCCAACTCCTCACAAATCACCATGCGCCTGCACCACCAAAGTTCCTGTGTCGAGCCAAATTTGACGGTAGGACTCGTCAACCAAACGAGTCTATATCAGAATATATTGCAGCACTACGTCATCTAAGTGAATTCTGTGAATTTGGCGACACCCTGTCTGACAGACTATGTGAAAAGTTTGTCACCGGTCTGAACAGCCTGGATGTGCAGAGAAAATTGCTTCTCGAGACAGATATAACATTAGAAAAAGCAATACAACTTGCAACTTCATTCCAGCAGTCATCCGATGCGGCCAGATCTCTAGTGCCGCCAGGGATCCATGCAGTAAACAGCAGGTCAGTCAACAAACACCAACCCCATCAGAGCAACTCAACTTATGCTAAACAGCCTGCAAGTTCTAAACCTAGATCTAAATCTAGTAATAATTATCAAAAATGTCATCGATGCAACGGTCCCCATGCATCTCATCATTGTAAATTCAAGTCATCAACTTGCTATAAGTGCAGTAAGCAAGGTCACATTGTCAAGGCCTGCTTTGCAAAGTCTTCGTCTGTTGCTAGATCTAGCCAGTCTACACAGTACCGCCACCAAAGGCAGCACTATGTTAACTGTCACCAAGACAGCCTAACACAACCAATGAACCACTCTACCAGTGAAAATGCTCAAACTGATCCGCAGCCGGAGTTCAACCTGTTCTCTGTGAAATCAACAAGTCATGCTCCCATCAACGTACCAGTTTGTATCAACGGTAAGAGCATCATCTTCCAGCTTGATACCGGAGCATCTCTAACAGTCATCGCAAAGAAGGACTTTGACGCTGTCACAGGAGGATCAGTGCCTCTACAACCATGTCATAAGTGCCTAACAACATACACAGGAGACAATGTTCCAGTGATAGGAGAGTGTATTGTTCATATAAGCTACAATGATCAAAGTGTTAAACTTCCTCTTCTTGTAGTTGAAGGAAATGGACCACCATTACTAGGTAGGAACTGGTTAGTTGATCTTAAGTTAGACTGGGAAAGTATATTTTCAGTGAACAAAGCAAGAGAACCTAGTTTTACTTCACTAGATAAAGTTTTATCTGAAAATGAAGGTGTTTTTGGTAGTTCAGGATTACTAAATGATAGGACAGTGAAGATAAGCATTAAAGATACAAATCCAAGATACTGCAAAGCTAGAGTTCCACCTTATGCAATGAGAGATAAAATTGAAAATGAACTAAATAGATTGGAATCTAAGGGCATCATAAAGAAAGTAGACTATTCCGATTGGGCAACGCCCATTGTGCCAGTATTAAAGAAGGATGGTTCTGTAAGAATTTGTGGNACTGGTAAGAATGACACTGAACATCTTAAAACACTTGATAAGGTCTTGAAAATAGTTGGTAAAAAGGGTTTAAAAATAAACAAAGAAAAATGTCAATTCATGCTGACAGATATTAGTTTTCTGGGTTATAGATTGTGTAGACAAGGTCTCAGACCTCAACCCGAGAAAACAAAAGCCATTAAAGAAGCACCCAAACCTGAAAATACCCAACAATTAAGAGCTTTTTTGGGCTTGATAAATTATTATGCAAAGTACATAGGGAATATGTCTCATAAACTATCACCACTGTACAAGTTACTGCAGAAAAATGCAACTTGGCACTGGGGTAAACAACAAGATACTGCTTTTAATGCAGCAAAAGAAGCTTTGTCTTCTGACACCCTGCTGGTTCACTATGACCCAGGGAAAAGACTCATCTTAACATGTGATGCTTCACCAAATGGTTTAGGAGCAGTTTTATCTCACATAGATGAAAATGGTGGCAGACCCATTGCTTTTGCCAGTAGATCATTGAACCAGGCTGAGAAAAATTATTCTCAGTTAGATAGGGAAGGCTTAGGCATTATTTTTGGTGTTAAGAAATTTCACAAGTTTTTGTTTGGTAGGGAATTCACCATCTTTACAGGTCATAAGCCATTGCTTGGTTTGTTTGGGAAAAACAGGCCCCTGCCTGAGCATGCCTCACCAAGGGTTCAAAGATGGGCTATCACACTAGCCGCATACAATTATGAATTGAAATATAAACCTGGATCTGAGAATAGTGCAGATGGTCTTAGTCGTTTACCTTTAAAAAAACCAAAGCAATAGCTATGTACCAGAAGATGTATTTGTTCTTTTCACTGTTATGGATAACTCCAATATAAATGTGAATGATGTTAAGAGAGAAACACAAAAGATGAATGCTTGATAAAAGTATATGAATACTGTAAGAATGGTTGGCCTGAAGAATCAGTGAATGATGATTTAAGACCATATAAAATAAGAAAACTAGAGTTAAGTCTAGAAATGGATGTGTGCTATGGAGGTCAAGAGTTATTATACCTAAAAAGTTACAAAAAGAAGTTTTAAGAACTTTACATGATACACATCTTGGTTCTTCCAAAATGAAGAGTCTTGCACGATCGTGGTTCTGGTGGCCACATATGGATGCTGATATTGAAAAATATGTAAAGCTTTGTTCAAGCTGTGCACAACATTCAAATCACCCAGCTACAGCACCCTTGCAAAACTGGGATTGGCCAATCGAAACATGGAAACGTATCCATATAGATTTTGCAGGACCCTTCATGAACAAAATGTTTTTAATTGTTATTGATTCACATTCTAAGTGGTTAGAAGTTAAAATCATGAACACAATCACTGCAAGTGATACCATTATAGAACTTAAGGAAATATTTTCAACTCATGGTTTACCAGACCAAATTGTTTCAGATAATGGGCCTAGTTTCACTGCTCATGAATTTAAACTATTTTGTATAGCAAATGGTATTGAGCATATAACCACATAACCCTGCAGGGAATGGTTTGGCTGAAAGAGCGGTAGGCATATTCAAACCGCTATGGTAAAAATGAATACCAGTAACAAATTTTCTCTAAGAGAAAGAGTTAACAGGTTCTTAGCTAAATACCGCACAACTCCTCATATAACAACAGGTGTTGCACCATGCGAATTGCTGTGTGGTAGAAAAATTAAAACTCACCTCGACCTACTACATCCAACTGTTCAAAAGTCTGTTTCCCAACATCAACATACACAAAAACTAAATCATGACAAAACATCCATTGAGAGAGAGTTTGGAGTTAATGATAATGTGTTTTTGAGAAATTATGGGAGCGAGGAAAAATGGATGCCAGGTCAAATTGTTCAATGTACAGGACCTGTGTCTTATAAAGTAAGAACAAATAATGGAGATATTGTCCGTAGACATGCAGACCAGTTAAGAATAACTTGTGCACATAATGAGTGCGAATCTGTCAATCCCACCAGATCTGACCGGTTCACACCAACTCAGTTTGTTCCACAACCAATATCTGTTGATATGAGTGAACCAAGTATTCTAGAGTCAGAAAATGTAAATCCTGGAATTAAAGATTTAGTGCCTGAACTCCCTGAACTAGAGAGTTCAGGGAGTCAGAATCTTGAGTCACCGAATCAACAGCCACTGAGAAGGTCAAACAGGAAAATCAAAGCCCCAGATAGGTTGGACCTTTGATTTTGGAAGTCCTCTTGACTTTAACTGTCATTGTTTTGTATTTTAATTATGTTGTGACATGTTTTGCAATTGTAGTAATGATTTAATCTACCAATTGATTTTATTGATTCAAATCATATAATGTTTATGTTACAACATATTTATTGAGTCATTGGATTTTGTTAGTACTATCCTTTATCCTTTTGCAATTATGTTAGTATTTACTAAGGGTAAAGGGATGTAATATATTGGGATTATTCTTAGGGGAACTCACTTTGTATTACTGTAGTTTTATATTGTTTGAGTGATGTCCCTTGTTTATGTTTACGTTCTTCAGTATTAAAAGTTTAGTAAGTGAAAATAAAATGGAGGCTAAACACGCAAGGCTCTATCGTTCGTTGTTTGTCTAAATTTAATACCACTCAATCCACTTCAATACTAAAAGTAATATCTACTATCAGTTTGCCTAGAGCTAGAGACTAGAACTAGAGTGGAAATTATACTTAGGCTTTAGTTTAGACTTTTAATGAATGTATTAAGCCTAACCCTAAGCTACACTTATACTATACCACTATTACTTTTAATAGAACTAAATCTATACATTATACAGTATACAATGCTGATATAAGATATCATAAACTATGATTTAATTTACCGTGGAGTGTGGAAACTTTTTGACAGCTTTAACGTTTTGACGTTTAAAATAAATACAATCTTTGATGAAATGAAACTTTTAAGTTAAAACAATGTAAGTTAAAATTTAATTTTATACAATTAACTTTGTTCTGTTGTAGACAATATATTATATTATATTTATGTATAGTATAGTGAATAACCAATATTATTATTTTAATTGATTTTTTTTTGGCTCTCCTTCCTACTGACAGTCTTAAGTTAACATTTGGACATTGCCTGAGACTTAATTATTAGTTCTATAAAATAATTTTTTTTTAAATATAAAAAAGTATGTGTATTAATTTAATGAAATGTCAACAGATAGATCTATCATTAGAAAATAATAATAAAAATGTATTGCTGCTTTTAAAATTATTTTATAGCTTCTCTTTAAAAAAAATGTAAAATTAGTAATATTTTGTTTATGTAAATAGACTTGCCTAGTATTATGCCAAATTTTTGTAAAATAGAAATGGTTTTTAGCTTTAAAAATTTGCTTTAAAATTCTGAGCCTTAGAAATTATCTGACCTATATTTACCTAATGGAAATCTAAAAATATATATATTTCTTTAAAGTTTGCAGTGTTTATTTTTTTAACAACACAACTATAGGTGACACAAATAGAATGTTATATTGTATAAATCTGACCTTTAATATAATATTTAAAATACCATAATTAGTAGTTAAAATAATACTTCACCAAATCCATTAGTAATAATTTATTATTTATTATACTGAATGCTAAAAGTACATACTTACAATGTCATAAATTCTAAGTCTTTTAAAGTTTTATTTTGATTCATAAATTTTTATAGGTTCCATTTATTTAGAAGGTGATTAAAATTAAGATAATATCCATTATCTTATCTGTTTCAGATGCTCCTTCTGTACAAAAGATTATTGCGTCCAAACTTATTTAATTGTTATTTTAGTTCTTCATTTTTATTAGAGTTCTGAATGTTGATAAAGTGTTAATTTTCCTGAAAAACAATTGCATGTCTGAATTGTGAAGGGGAAGAAAAAAATGTGTATGTTTTTTCTTTCTTGCAAATGGGAAAGAAACTTGTTTTTATGCTTATGTCTATCTAAAAGTTTTATTTAGTTCTCTTATTGTTGTAACAGTTAATTAGTTTATGCATGATAAATCCTTAAATTTTGTTCTTCTTCCTCTAGTTTTTCAAGGTTTAATGATTGAACTAATGGTGTTAATCTTGTTAGTTTTGAAATTAGAATATTCTCCAGTAATAAATCTGAATACTCTATTTTTTTCTACTTCATCAAATTGTTTTTTATATTTATATATATTTTTTGTGTGTGAATGGGTCCCATACAGAATATTCATATCCTGGTAAAGGTCTCACCAAGGTGAGCATTGTAATTTTATTGCTCTATTACAGTTGTAAGTGTTTGATTATTTTTTAAAGCTAAAGAATTTTTTTTAATATTTAAAAATTATTTCACTGACATGGGGATATCAAGTTAGCTTCTCTATTATTATGAATACTAAATATTATCCATTTTCTCTTTGGACAAGTTCTTTTTATTAATAACTTATTATCAATTTAAAAAAAAAATATTTTTACTCTTAACAGTTGACACTTTTCTGGGTTGAAAGACATGCTCCTGTTAGATTCCCATTTGATCAATTCTCTAAGTCTTTTTTTTGTGTAAAATTTTGCAATCTTGATCTGATTTAATTGTTTAACAGATTATACAATCATCAGCAATTACCTAACTTTAGTTCCTGTTGAGATGTTGGGTTATACATATAAATGAATTTAAAAGAGTCATGAACATAGCACAGTTCCGTGTGGAACACCTGATGTAATCTTTATTTTGAAATATTTATATTCATTAATTAATAGAATTTAATGCCTATTGTAATGGAAGTCCTGGATCTAGTGATGTTAGAAACCTGAGATTCCAAAGAAGTTAAATTAATTTAAATGTATCAATTAAAAGAAATCAAAGCAACAATTATTTCTGTTTTTATTTAGTATTTTTAGTATGTTATAAGACACATTTTAGTTATGTAAATAGTAGTAATAAAACAAGAATGTTACTGTAATAAAAGAAAGTTAAAGCAAAATGAAATATTTGATTTTCTTATACTCTCAATAACTCATGCAATATTTTCTTTGTTCCTTTCTTATTATAATTATGATCAATTTACTTCAATATAGCATAAATTAAATTGTCACATCTTATTGACTGTGAAATATCTTGTTTTTTAAAATTTATTTATGATCAACAATGTCATTAACTGTAAATACTGAGCAGGATTGATTATTTTACAGCATTAAATTTTATTTTTCTTATAAATGAATACATATTGATATAAAAGAAATATATATTAGCATTCCTGTTCAATTTTCTACTAGTAATTGGATACTTTTTTGTGTGATTGATGTAATTTACTTTCTATATCTCTTATGTTAGCTGACACATCTATAATTTTATATTCTATCACAGACAATCTTCTATTTAACTAACTCTGAGCGACATCTTGATAATACCACACATTTTATCTGTATTTCCTAAATGTGATTTTTAGACTAGTTCTGAACTTTTTCATAACATTTTACAAATGAAAAATTACTTCTCCCATGTGTTAAGTAAAAGTTTCAAAGGAACACAAATATAATTGAATTATCCTAAAGAAGTAAAGTATTATATTTTTGTAGCTTTCCTTTAATTGGTATTTTTATTAAATTGTATGGAATTGGTTGTGTTTATAGATACCTATTTGTTAATAAACAATAATTTAATTAATCTCCAATTTCGTTTTAATCCTATTGTTAAAAAATTTTTAATTTTTCTGATGCTCATAATAAATGAAAAATATTTTATTAGAACTATTTTACTTTAATGTTTCTTGTCTACTACTGATAGAGAGAAAAAACTTTGTTTTTCTTATGGAGTAAAAACAAAATTAATATCATATAATTTTTTTTTCTTAAAACTTAAAGATAGTGTCTTTTAAACACTTTTTTTCTGTGGTCTTCTGTTATTCAAGCTAGAACAACGACGTGGTGGTCGAGGTAGCGCTCTCGACTGTCATACCGATGGTCACGGGTTTGAATCCACACCAAGGTGAGGATTTGTTCTCGCGGCCTGAGGAGTCCCCGAGTCACCCAGCTCCGATTGGGTACCTAACTAGACAATAGTTAGGCGGCTGGGGTAATGCGTTAAACCCCTATAGCCGTGGCCTGTGGCCGCTGCATCACTTGCCAACAGATCATCTCTCATGGTCTGTGGACACAATTATCTTCTGCATAGAAGGAGTGTCTGTATATTCAAGATAAGATAACAATATTATCAAAATATTGATAATCATATTTCTATTTTACAAATAAATACAATTAGTTATACAAACAAAATGACTTAATTATCTTCCTCTTTATCACATTAATATTAATTTGTACCAAATGCTGTCAGTATTAATATAAATAATTTTTCAAATATATATAACTGTATTGAACATATTTTTGTTCATTCTTATAGTAAGCTTTCACTAAATTTTAAAATATGTTTAAAAACATCATATAAAATTTTATTTATTTACATATGATACTTACCTCCATAATTCTTGATCTTAAGGTAAATAATTGATGACTGTCTTATATCTGTTAGAGACAATAACTAGATGACTGTCTTATATCTGTTAGAGACAATAATTAGATGATTGTCTTATATATCTGTTAGAGACAATAACTAGATGACTGTCTTATATCTGTTAGAGACAATAACTAGATGACTGTCTTATATCTGTTAGAGACAATAACTAGATGACTGTCTTAAATCTGTTAGAGACAATAACTAGATGACTGCCTTATATCTGTTAGACAATAACTAGATGACTGTCTTATATCAGTTAGAGACAATAACTAGATGACTGTCTTATATCTGTTAGAGACAATAACTAGATGACTGTCTTGTACCTTTTAGAGACAATAACTAGATGACTGTCTTATATCTGTTAGAGACAATAACTAGATGACTGTCTTATATCTGTAAGGGAGACAATAACTAGATGACTGTCTTATATATGTTAGAGGCAATAACTAGATGACTGTTTTATATCTGTTAGAGGCAATAACTAGATGACTGTCTTATATCTGTTAGAGGCAATAACTAGATGACTGTCTTATATCTGTTAGACAATAACTAGATGACTGTCTTATGTCAGTATTGATAGGACAGTACAATAGAACATGTTAAAAGAACATACAATGAATATGAATTTAATAACTAAAAACCCAAATAATGAAAATGTTCAATATTGTAAAATGTTCATCACGAATAACCCAAGTAATAAAAACGTTCAATGTTGTAAGATGTCTAACACGAATACCCAAGTAATGAAAACGTTCAATGGTGTAAGATGTTCAATATGAATAACCCACGTAATTGAAACTTCAATATTGTAGCATGTCTAAAACAAATAACCCATAGAATGAAAACATTCAATGGTGTAACATATCCAACATGGAGATGTTGAGAATACGTATAAATACGTTTTAAAAACTATTCTTCAAAGTGGTTCATTTAAGTTAACTATAGATGTGCATATGCGTGTGACTATAGGTTTGTGTGTCTCTGTTTGTTACTAAACTATACGTTTATAGGTCTCTGTTTGAGATTATACGTTTGTATGTCTCTGTTTGTTACTAAACTATACGTTTATAGGACTCTGTTTGAGATTATACGTTTGTGTGTCTCTGTATTTTTGCGTGTGTGTGTGAACATAAATTTGTGTGTCTCTGTTTGTTACTAAACTATAAATTGTTATGTCTCTGTTTGAGATTATACGTTTGTATGTCTCTGTATGTGACTATATGTTTGCTTGTGTGTGTGTGAACATAAATTTGTTTGTCTCTGTTTGTTACTAAACTATAAGTTTATAGGTCTCTGTTTGAGATTATACATTTCTTTGTCTCTGAATGCTACTATATGTTTCCGTGTGTGTGTGAACATAAATTTTTGTGTCTCTGTTTGTTACTAAACTATGAGTTTATATGTCTCTGTTTGAGTTCATACATTTAAATGTCTCTGTATGTTACTATATGTTTGCGTGTGTGTGTGTAAACATAAATTTGTGTGTCTCTGTTTGTTACTAAACTATAAGTTTATAGGTCTCTGTTTTAGATTATACATTTGTATGTTTCTGAATGTCATTATATGTTTGCGTGTGTGTGTGTGTGAACATAAATTTAAGTGTCTCTGTTTGTTACGATATGTTTGTATATCACTGTGTGTGACACTCAGTTTTGAGTCTTTGTGAGTTAAAAAAGATTTTTGGCCACGTGTGACTATAGGTTCATGTGTCTTTGACTATATGTTTGTGTTCCAAGGTGAGCGACTATAGGTTCATGTGCCTTTGACTTTGACTATAGATTTGTGTTTGAAGCTGAGCGACTATGGGCTTGTTTGTCTACGTGTGTTGATACAGTATTGTTTGTCCCTGTTTCTTAACAAAGGTTTTTGTGTTTCTGTTTCTGGTCACAAAGTAATCAAACAAGTGTTTGGAATACGGTAAGCATTTGTCATCTCTCTCATTCCACTCATAGACTAATACTCAATAATGAAGAACAATTAAAAAACATTTATTGGACTCAAAGATTATTACAGAGACGTGGACCACACTACATAACACTCTTATAGATACTTACTTACTGGACTGTACGATGTATTTAGTATAGCTATTAAAACATGGCCGCTACTACATACACTTGTAACGTTTTAAAGACTTATGCAACTTATGTTGACTTGGTCCTAGTAACTTTCTATAGTAAGATAATTTGGGGATGCTGAATGCTGTTGTTTCCATCAGCAGGATTTTGTTGTATTCCACGATTTAAGTTCAGTTGCTGGAAACGTTATGAGCTTTTCAGACGCTTAAACAATAAGTTTACGGAAGATTGTCTACAAACTGACCTCAAGTACTTGTAGTATGTTAACACGGCTATATTTGAAAGTACAGGAGTTATGAGATCGGATGTGTTTCTTCAGCGCTAAAAATTGTGCAGAGTTAGCGGTGTAAATTGTGTAGAGGCGGATTTCCTCAGTTGACTTTGCTTGAGGATGTTCAGGATAGTTACCACTTCTAGATCATTAGTCACATTGATTATCAGGATTATAGAAGTTTATGGTTCAAATTCAAACGGAATCAAGTTCAATATTGTGAGGATTTCATTCCAAGGGAATTAAATTTATATTAATATTTTTTAAAGTACCTTAGTAGTAAAATGATTTGAATTGTAATTAATTGTAGCATTTGATGTATTATTTTATGTAAATACTAAGCAGGTGTATCAGAAATGGGAATTTTAGTTCCCAAGTATTTTTGTGCAATGATTAATTGACAATGGATATTGGTCTACTTTGTTAAATTTCTGGAAAGTGGAGCATGTGTCAAAGATGTCCAATTTCTATCCATGACTTTTTTAATTACTCGTGTAAAGGACGTGGAGGTCACGTTTTGATTTTTTCCGTGTGAAGTTTGTTATGGTAAAATCAACGTTTTTGCATAGTAAGAACTTAGTTAAGGAGATAGTAGCGATTATATCAGGTGATATCGTGTAGGGTCACAAGTTGAACGAAACTAAAGCACTTTTTTTCAGTTAGTGAACTTATGTTTGTGTAATAAAAGAGAATAATTGAACTTCTTCATAAGTGGACTAGATCTACGTATTAAGACGCTTGTGAAAGAAAAGTTTTTGATTAATCTATTGTGATAATGTTGAATAGAACTGTGAAATACTAAGAGAAATGGTGGAGGAGAAGTGCTGAATGAAAACGATTTAATGAAGAGAATCTGGAACAAATAAATTACAAACTACAAGAAAATGGGGCTTGAGGATTGAAGATGGAAGACTATGTGTTACAAAGAATTTAGACATTGTTGAAAAATTAAAAACTGATGAGAAATGGAAACTGATTAACTTAGGGCAGTAGATTGAATATTAATTATACTATATAATAATATACTCGGTTAGTTAGAAGATACTGAACATTTATATTGCTAATGACGTATTCAAGAAAAGTTAGGAAATAGTATTTTGATAAGGAATGAAGATTTATTTATTTTTAAAAAGTGACATTTTTGAAGAGACTGGTGAATTACAAACAGAACTTGTCCTGAAAATTTCAAATGATTAATTTAATGTGAAAATATTATTAATTAATGTCCAATCAAAATTCCAGTTAATTTTTTTTTTTTAAAAATTAAAAAAAAATAACAAAGTAATTTTCTTCTGCAAAATTTTGATAAACATTTTTTAAAGTAACATAATAAAAATATATAATTACAATTTAAATTTATTTTTGGGTTTAAATGTTAACTGGACACAAATATCTTGAAAACACAATATTTCTACTTACACTATTCATTAGGCATCTGCACATTGTAGTTTGACGACACTGTCAAAATGTTTCAGAAGTAATGGCAACCGTCTAACAATGACATTGTTTATATACTACTGTGTAACAAATAGTGTTGTTGTATGTTCTGTTTTGGTTACCACCACAAACGTCACTTTAAATGTGTGTTATTGTTAATCCAGCAAAAACTTTAGATAAGTAAATTGGGGCAAGGTTCAAGCTGCCTTCACGCAGTCATAAAGCAAGGAATTATTTTATACTTATACTTTTGACTTTCTTGTTGAGACAAAATCAAATTAGTATAATTTTTTATTTATTATTTATTTTATATTTTTATTTTAAGGAACGTGCTCCTTTAGTGTTTTTCAATAAACATTTATTGTCTAATGAGTAAATAATAAGTTTTAAGTTGCGATAAATCAATTTGGCTTTAACAGCATTGTTTCTCTCTACACGGTAAAATGTAAAACAATAAAATTGATGGAAATGTAATGTCCTCTGTTTTAAGTTAATAGATATATTATGTTCCTCTACTTTGTGGGAATATAAATCGATATGTGTCGATATGTAATAACAATGTATGTAACTTAGATATTCTGTGTTTTTTTTTCTTCTATTTAACAACGAACAACAAAATGACAACACCACTATACCCCCCCCCCCGATTTATCTCGTCCACTACATTCAGAGTATCATGGACCTAAAGACATTTGTTTATTTAAGTTATCTGCTTGGCGCTACCAGTAAAGAGATAAGACAGAGCGTCACCAAGCTCAAACAACGTTATAAGAGCAATCGATAAAAGTTTCTGTAACACTGAAAGTAATACTGGAGAAGTTCACCGCCTTGGCCCCTAGTTTTAGTCTTAACTAAATGTTTTATGTGTAGCGCGTATAAAAATATATTTTAGATAATTTAAATGGTTCTTTAGGCTCATTAGTCAATTAAGTGGCGTCCAGATAAACCACAAATAAAACTGTGGAGTTATGTGAACAAATTCAATTCTAATTGGTGAATAAAATAATAGTTCTCTTAAATATTTTACGTTCATATAATAATCCATGAGATTTGTTAGATAAAGATTTAAGAAACAGTCAGCGACAGAGTTGTGAAAAATATGAACACAAAGGAAAACAATAAAAAAAATTACAGTGAGAATCACTAATTTCTAATCAGTTCTTTTACTTGACTAAGCTACTGCTTAACGCATTTATATATTTAATATACAGAACATACAAATAACTAAGAGTTTGAGGTCAGTACTACATTTAGGAGTTAGGACAAGACAGACACACAAATATCGAGTGTAATTTGAATCGGTTGCACGTAAAAACAATGGACAGTGTTTAAGTTCTCATTTCGTATTATGTTCTGAATTCGAATATAATTTTTGCTAGCCCGTTTAGATTTGTCTTTCAATTAACTTTGATCTATTTCCTTTTTAAGGTCACATATTGATTGCATAAAAACCCCTACTCAGGTAAAATAATTACTCAACTTCATCTGAGCTACTGAAATAGCATCACGCTGTAAACTCACCTTAAAATATTACTGAAAGTCGATAAGAGAAAAAAATTGACGTCAAAGTTGCTACATACAGAAGTGGCTCAATATAAACAACACTTTAATCTACAGGTGGCACAAACAAATTACTGAAAGTCGATAAGAGATAAAGATTGACGTCACAGTTGCTACATACAGCAGATGATACAGAAGTGGCTCAAAAAAACAAAAAAACTCTTTAATCTACAGGTGGCACAAACAAATTAATTGTTAGATTAAACATATCTGGAAATTTTTGAAATATTCTCTTGAAAACCAAAAAAAAAAAAAACCGTCCTTAGAGCCCTTTAATTTACTAAATGAAGGACGCAATAATAGTATTATAGAAGGAGCGTCTGTAACTAGACCTGTCAACGGGTACCCGAGACCCGGGTACCCGTTGACGAACAATTACCCGGGTAGTAAAATGGCGCCCGGATACCCGTGAAAATGTTACTGCACTATCTTTACCACCAGTGTTTAAACTGTGGCTCTTATGTGTTCAAATTTTGGCTCGAGAATAATTTATCAAATTAAAATTTAACATGAAAATGTTTAAAATGAAATAAGTGTTAAAGGGAATTAAAATACGGTCTCGACAATAAACTACAAAGTATTTTGATACACTTTTTTTCCAGGAACATGAAACAAAAATCATTTAAAACAAAAAGGTTTTTGTTCTTTGAATTGTTCAAGTAAGGAAAATAAAACACAACGCCGATAACTACTATTAACTAGGAAGGGCTCGAAATGACCTTCACATTGGCTTTGAAATACGCCGCTCATCGTTGTTACCGACAGAGCGAGCCACCCCCCTCCCCCACCAACCGACGCACACGTGTCTCCACTCCTATCCCCACCATACTTTAAAAAAAAAAGTTTCAATCGTTGAATGATTTTCACTATAATAACGAAAATAAATGGTGGGGGGTGGGTCCATCCCCTCAGTATGACACAAAATAGGACACAAGAGCGATAACTAGGAATGGCTAGAAATGACCTTGGCTTTGAAATACGCCGCTCATCTATGTTACCGATTGAGACGCGCCAATTTCTTTTATCTACCCTCCCCCCAACACTAACATATGTCTCAATCCCATCCCAAACTTACTTTTTTAAAAATCAACACCTGCTATATTCTGGGGGGGGGGGTAATTTTTTTTTTAAAAAATGTATTTATAAAATCATATTTCAATTATTTGAACAATCTGTACCGTATCACAAAAATAAATACTGGGGGATGGGTCCACTAAGTAGGGGCAAGTCCTGAAAAGTTTAGTTAATTAAAACAGTTGTCAGCTACAGAAATGAACTAGAAATAACCCGCCATGTCATCATACCATTAGCACACCTCCCCCCCCCCGCTCAAAAAAATCACCTTACCATCCCATCCCTCTGCTTACTGTTTTTACACCACTGTACTACAGTAGTATTTTAATGTCATCATTTTACAATCGTTGACTCATTCCATCAAAATTTGCATTTCCCCAATAAACAAAGCAGTAAAAGGCTAATGGTAGTTATAGCTGGCATTAAAAAAATTACGAAGATTTTGAGGCATTTTGAACGGGTAACCCGGGTACCCGTTCAAATTTTGGACGGGTACCCGGGCAGCATTTTTCAACAATATTGACAGCCCTATCTGTAACACATAAAGTAACTAGACCATGATGTCAATCACGTGATATCTGTGACGTAGACCACATACGTACTTGTAAGACAAACAATGAGCTAAATGTACACCTCGGATGAGTTGACTGAGAGAGAAATTGAATTTGATTAATAGTTATATTTAAATAATCGATTTTATTCCTATTATATATTATGTAAAATTTAAAAAAAAATTAATCCAATGGTAAATAAATATAATCATTTCTTGGCAGCTGACCAGTGTATGTTTTGAGTTCTTGCTCACCTACTGATTACGTTTTTCATCTTCTAAGTTCCTTGCAGTTTTTTTATATATTAAAAATGAGTGTTTTATTCATCTATCTGAACCTATACATTATGCTGTTGATATATACTTTATAATATACCAAATATGATTTATTTTGGCATCGTGAATTTCAGGCTTTAGTCTTCTACAATTCTACATCTCATTAAAAAGCATCCGTTAGAGATGTGACACATAAAGTTGACTTTGACTAAATTGACATTAGATTGATGATTATATTGATAAGATGGAAAGACATCTTATGTTAGTAAGCGGATGTTAAACATTTATTTAATAACTATTGACGTAAGGAGAAGTTAAGAAGGTTAATTTAGATACGTGATGAAAGTTTTTTCAAGAAAAAAATTAGGTATTTTGTTAGATAAGGGTGAATTAACAGAGAAAACAGAAGTTAAAAATATATATATATAATTTATTTTGTCATACAGAAAATTTCATAAACAATTTAATTTGAATTTATGTAACGTGAAACCTCTCTTATTTATTGTCAAATCACATATATACTTTCAATGATAACTACAAATGAAACAAAAAAATCAAATCATGTTAAGCCTGGTGCCTATTGGAATTCAGGACGTGATAGCGCATTTTCGTATTATGTATCAGTACTTATGTTAGATATCAGAATTATTTAGTTATCAGTAATTGTGTTTAGATTTTAGAAATTTTTTTTATGAATTTTCTTGTGTAATGAATATACCTGACATTTTTTTAATTTAAAAGTCATTTCTTTACATTTAAAAAAAAATATTTTCTCTTTAATCTAACTACAAGTCACCACAAATGATGACGTAAAACTCTCTAAACTTTTACACATATTCTAATGACGTCAACTAAAAAAAAACCAACTAATTCTTTTGCACCCTTTCGCACAACTCTTCAATGCTAGAATGATTGTGCATTCGACTCCCGGGAATGGCGACCGTTCCCTGCGCTAGTGTTACCTCTCGATTCGAAATATTTTTTGGTAGTTTTAACGGGGTTTTTTAACGGAACGAGTAACTGAGTGTTGATGCACAAATGGCAGGTCAGGACATACAAAAAACATATATACCTCATGGGTCTAGGACTTATGGATGCTGAGATCAAGGGTGATGACAGACGGACGGACGGACAAAACGGGTGCAATAGCAATTTCGACATCTCGAAAATGCGCTAAAAAAATGAATTGACTTGATATAAGTAAAGAAAAGATTTGCTATTATTAAATTTAAATTTTGAATTTTAGAGGGAAACAAGAAATTTATTTTGACAATATAATATATTTTAACTTACCCAATTCTTTTCGTGTCTTCAGATGGTAGTGTGACGACTCAGTCAAAATATTTCAGAAGTAATGGCAGCCGTCTAACAACGCCAACAGTTTATATACTACAGCGTAACCAATGGTTTTATTTATGTTCTGTTTTGGTTACCACCTCAAACGTTGAGATCGAATGTGTTCCTTATGAGGTAAGCCATTAAAAAGATAAGATAAGTTAATTGGGGCAAAGTTTAACTTGAGACCAACCGGAGACGAAGGAATTTAATATTATTGTTTTTGACATCCTTTTTTTTGAGAGGATATAAATAGGTATAATGCAATTCTATGGGAACGTACTCCTATACTTTTTAGGTAGTTCTTTGATTTTAGATATTGTTTACAAAGTAAGTTATTATCTCTAAACAATGCTAAAACTAAAATAGTTAGTCTCAAGAAACATTTGCTCACACCATGGTGTAAAAATGAAAAGTAGATAGATGTCATGCAATTTTGGTATGTAAGAATCAATTTCTAAAAAATCCCAAGACAGCGAATTTAAAATGTTAGAAATTACTAAATAACATAAATTTGAACCCCCCACCCCTCAAAAAATTAATAACAATAAAAAATAATTAAATAACATAAAATAATAATAATAATAATAATAACAATGATAATTATAATAATTATAGATGAATTTAATACAGAGTAAAAAGGAGAAATGAAAATAAGAGAATAATTCATATATTTATTATATTGCAAAAGAGAGTCAAGGCTTTGGGAATTATTAGCCTGTCGGTGAAAATAATACATTTAACTCATTTACAAATTTCCACTCTCTCTTGGATAAGCCTATTCTACAGATTGACGCTGTCGGGTGTGTTTGTACAGGAGAGTATGATAGTAACAGACAGGTCGTCAAAACCCACGTATCCAGTGTTTGTCAGTGTTATACAAATCTTTTTTTATTAAATGTTGCGATATTTCTCGTGGAAACTGAGACTAAAAATGCTTTCTTTGGTAGAATTGTCATTATATCTAAAAAAAAAATAAAAAAATCTTCGAGACATGTTATTACATAACTGCCTTCCCATGCGGCTGTAGTTATTGTAAGACTTGTCGTTTTGTTACGCAGACGGACTAGATTGTCTTTCTTAAAGGGAAATTGAAGATTAAGGATTCAATCTTTGCAATAATTATAATATTATATTACTTATATATAACACAATGTCCCGGTGAGGAACTGTGCTCACAGTTATGTGAACAGTCTCAACTTTGATTGGTAGCTACAATAACAGTTTGAGAAAAGTAATGTTGAGTTTATGTAATAACCTATAGGATTTAATTATTTTACGTTCAATGGAATTTATTTGATAAAGATTCAAGACAGAGTTTGAACAGATATAAAAACAAGGAAAACTATCGTAAAGATTTTTTTCTATAATATAAACACCCAGTGGTGTGGTTCTGTATGTATGTATGTTTGTAACGTAACGCTACAATGGAGCGATGTACGACAGTCTACAGCAGTTAGTTTAGTTGAAAAATCGTGTTTTGATGAGCGCTGTAAAAATATTTAATATGATGACGTCATTGTTTGGTGTGCATCGGTACGCAAAATACAACCCCTATTATTATTATTAAATAAATACTTTGCGTACATTTCATAAAGTTTAATTATTCGTATTTATCAAAAAAGGACCAGTTAGTTGGTCTTTAAAAAAAAGGTTGGCGCCATAGGTGCCTAAAAAAAGGGGGCGCCGCAGGCGCCACGGCGCCCGGCACAATCTATTATTATGAAATAAATACTTTGCGCACATTTCATAAAGTTTAATAATTCCTATTTATCAAAAAAGGACAAGTTAGTTGGTCTTTAAAAAAAAGGTTGGCGCCGTAGGCGCCCAAAAAA
>MUZC01001341.1:447687-466681 GCA_002072015.1 Radix auricularia
AGCGATGTACGACAGTCTACAGCAGTTAGTTTAGTTGAAAAATCGTGTTTTGATGAGCGCTGTAAAAATATTTAATATGATGACGTCATTGTTTGGTGTGCATCGGTACGCAAAATACAACCCCTATTATTATTATTAAATAAATACTTTGCGTACATTTCATAAAGTTTAATAATTCGTATTTATCAAAAAAGGACAAGTTAGTTGGTCTTTCAAAAAAAGGTTGGCGCCGTAGGCGCCCAAAAAAAGGGGGCGCCGCAGGCGCCACGGCGCCTGGCACAATCTAGTATCAAATATTTGCATATGATCTACCTCAATTTTAAGGCTTCCGTCTCGGGCTAAAACTTCATGCCCATGTTTATTGTAGATAACGTTGTCACGTTAGGGCTAGAGAACAAAAATTTTAAGGCCAAAGTATTCAGAGCAGTTATCAAAATACAGAAACCCAAGCGTTAAATGCTGCTACATTCAAATACACTCGAAAGCTATGAATACTGTGTAAATTATAACTTCTTGTTTTATTCTGTAATCATATTTTTTAAAAAATTAAAGCCAATAGAAATGTACTGTGTATGACTCTTGACCCCTGACCTCTGTTTAAAAAGTTTGACGTATACATTTATTCCTATTGAAGTAAACTGATTATTTAACTTCCTTTTAGATAATGAAGTCTTATGACATTAATTTTTTTTTCAAAATTTCTGACAATCAATAAGAGATAAGGTTTAAGGTCAAAGTACGATAAAGCGGTGCCTACACAATAGATATCTCAAGCAACGTTAATCTAAGGGTGGCAATTATACGCTTTATGTGAGATATAGTATATTTAGGAATGTTAACATTTTCTCGTGCTAACAAAACACGCCCTTGGAGTCGTTCAATTAAACCTCGTTGTCAATCACGTGATCTCTGTTATATAAAACATCAACATATATGTAAACAATACAATATGATTAATATGCAACTCTGTCGTTATTTGTACTAAAGAGAAATCAGTCTGAGAAAAATTATTTAACTAAAAAATTTAATAATCAATGTTATGTATATTATGCATTATATTACGCTTTCGAAAATGTCTACTTCTAGTCTATGCATTAATTTTATGTGAACTTTGAGTTTTGCTCTCTAAAAAATGTAGTTTATATCCTTATCTCTTACATCCTTTCCGTTTGTAATAAAACAAACTTAATTTATCAACTATCTTTAACTCTATATTTTACTGCTGACGTTGGCCATGCTAAAGATGATTTAGTTTGTATGTCAGTCAAATTTCCTAAACGTAATAACATCATGGACCAATAGACGTTATTTAGTCTTCTGTAATTCCACGTCCAATAAAAAAAGCATAAAGCGGGAGCTATGGTTCTAAAACTGAACTTGACTAAAATAGTTGTGATATATTCCTATTTGTTTTGATCGGTTTTTGTATCTAAACATCTTATAATAAATATTTCACATCAGTTAGTTCTACATGTAACAACAAATGACGTAGTTGACATGTTTCACTGCACCAATTGACCTGGTCATGGCTGTGTTGAAGAAATAATTCGTTTCTTAAATGATATTTTTTGTAAAATTTAGACTTATATGATATGTGAGCGGATTTTTTACGTTGATTGTCATTGTTGATCATTAAATATTATTTCAAGTCTATTCAAGGTCCGTTACATCATTGAACGCTTCATAATGTGAGCACTGTACCAATGGGCGAACAACTTTGATGTCATTTATGTTGTTAATTATATACTTATACAGGAGACAAATTAAATGAGAAAACAAAATTAACTGCTCATTGTTGACTAATACATGGCCATGTCCAATCAATGTGAAGACAAAATGCACTCAATCAGACAGCTGGAAGTAGTACACTATCGCCGGCAAGATGATAAAACAGGCAGGTGAAAATACGATGAATAAATTACGGAACATCGACTAAATTGTTTTTGTTGTTATTTTTCGTAATAAGATGAAAAAATAAAATATTTATTATTTAGTAGAAATTGTATGACATGGAAGTATAATTCCAAATAGGTATCATACAACTCTTATAAAAAACATATATATATATATATTTAATTGTGTTAAGATTTTTTTCGAAAATTGTTTTTTTTTTCCTGGCCTATTTATTTACTCTAAAAATATATTTAACTAATAATGTTGATTGACAAGACTGAAAACATTTTATTAGAGATATGCTTGAAAGAAATACTCGAAAAAAGATCCAAAGGCAAGAGAAAAAAAATTGAGTTGTATGGCAGACATCCTCTGAATAATATTACACATAAAGCTAAACAACTACTCGAATTAAAGTAACATGTCAAACTAACGAATGATAAGAAAAATAAATATCTTAAATAAGCAACAAGACTGAGAAAGAATTGAATACTTTGACTAAGGCCATATTTTCCTCAATGACCACGAAGAGAAATGTTTAATGCTATAGAATCATGTTATCATGATTCATCTTTAAATCAAAGTCATGGATAGGTTACAGCATTACTCAATTTTAATTCTTACGGTTATCAACTTAAAAAAATTGTAAAAGAGATTCGAATCTGTTGTGTACAAGTGTACTTATCTATTACTTGTCACCTGGTATCGACCACAACTCCCCCCCCCCAAGTCTTTATAATGTCTTTATAAAAACACTGGCATGCATTTCAACTTAATCAAATGTAAAGTTTTGTGATGTATTCTCTTTTAAGAAACTCCAAATTTGTTAATTTATTTCAGGTACTGGTGATCGAGAGTGAATTAAACTTCCTCTTAGATAACATATAAACGTTTTTGGTTTGTTTTACTGTAGTCCCCTGTTTGACATATGTTGTAGCAACAAGTCCCATAACAGCTGTAGCTAGACACAAGAGTTAGTACGTTGTGAAAACATTGTTGGCACAGGATAAATATAAGTTTTATTGTGGCTATTATTAAAGCTGATGTAATCAATTATTTGAAAGGTTTAATCTCTTCCTAACTGCGCACAGTGAAATTATCAAAGAAACACGTGTATAATTTTTGTAATAGTACGGAAAGGATCATAATTAGTACAATCATAACAAGATCTTAATTGATCCTATAGTAACACAATAATCTCGAGTCCGCTTAGAACAAGATCGCAATGGTTTCATTTGGAACACGATCTTTGTGGACCCATTTTAGAACAATACCAATAAAATAAGAGCCTAATTGTAACTGTAAGACCAGTATGTTCTATTTTTTATCAAATAAGAGAAAGATCATATTGAAACATGTAATAGAAATCATTTAGTGTTACAATAACAACTAGATTATGGTAGTTTATAAGTACACGATGATAGTGGAGCTAATAAAAAGTTCATATGATATTTATAAGAACAAGATCATAACAGTCCCAAAATGATCATATATATATACTGTATAATGATTTAGATTGAAATAAACAGGTATTATTTTAAAGTTAATCTCTTTCACCGATTGGGCCTAGGGGCCCTTAATATTGTTTTTACCTACATGATAATTATACAAATATTTTAAGCGTTAACGACTGGGAAAATGTAAGGATCTTAACCAAACGTGGTGTAAATTTAATCATAAATTGATTTATCCGTTTGCTATGAAACTTGGACTTTTTTTTGCACATTGCCGCGTAGGTTCCTTGCATAATATCTTTAAAACACATTCATTGGTTTCTTTAAATTTACTCATTATTACTGAGATCGGTGCAACGCACGACAGGTTTGCTAGAGTAATATAAAACTTTCAATTATTTTATTAAATTTAGTTTTATTCATTCATTTTCTAATTTATATATTTTATGAGGACGTTAGAAAAGAATCAATTTTTGGTGTGCTGCATTCTAAAATTATTAGCTGGGGTTCTATGTTGACAAATCATGCATTTTTGTGCTACAAACACCAAACCTGGCACAGATGTTCATTTTTGTATGCTGAATAAAATGTGATACAGAGCCACGGAAAAATTTTGATCAATTTCTATTTATAGTAACATTAAAAATGGCAGCTTAAAGAAATTCATGTAAGGGGGACAAACTGATAATTTTTAAGCAACAAACACCAAACCTGGCACAAATGTTCATTTTTGTATACTGAATAAAATGTGATACAGAGCCACGGCAAAATTTTGATTAGTTTCTATTTATAGTAACATTAAAAATGGCAGCTTAAAGAAATTCATGTAAGGGGGACAAACTGATAATTTTTAAGCTACAAACACCAAACCTAGCACACATGTTCAGTTTATAATGCACATCAAAATGTGAGACAGAGAATGCACAAGTTTTTTAAGTTTCTTTTGTTATTTACATAAAAATGGCCACAAAAGTAAATTTTGAGTATGATGATAAATTGTATACATTTTTTAATCTGATTAAATTTGTGTTAGATGCTTGAACTGGATGTTGTACTGAAAAGTCGGCTCCACAGACACAGCTGCATAAAGCGGGGCATTTTAATCCGGCCTTGTTGCACTTACAACGCTTGGATCTGCATTCTTTTTTACAAGCACATTTCAACATTTCACGACAAGTCATAGATGCTTGTGGCTAAACAGTCCAAAAAGGCTGCCTTTGTCTGTCCCTTAACTGCCAACCCCACTCAATTGTATCAGGAAGCACTAGTTGTCGTTCATGTGCATGGCTCCAAATATGGCCTCCTGGGTAAATTGCTCGTTTGCAGTGCTGAAACAAGGCCTCACTCATTGGAGGAATGTTTTCAATTTGGCGGCCAGTCTTTGTAAACATGCATTTCCTGGCACTGTTGACATCATGGCAGTTGCTACCTCTGTCATACAAAAGCGTCACAAAACGCTCCAGAACTGACATGTCCTTAGCTGTTAGTTGAAATGGAGCACAACACAGATTTTGAAATGTGGCTGTAACATTATCGCATTTGCTCCAGACCTCTCAAGCTGTCTTATTGTCGATACCATTAAAACAGCTGACGGTGTCACAACCGATAAAACTGTGAAACAAAGGCAGACACTGGGCTCTGGCAACACCTGAAACTGTGCTTATGTCATGAGCTGCAATGTATCGGTAGTCTTTTCCTGTACCCATGGCAATCCATTATTCCTGGTGAGGGTGGTGACTCATGGCAGCCACAGAAAGAACCAACACATCTGCGTCGACAGTGCGAATCAGAATTCTGCTGCAATGTTTCCTCAACACCATCTGTTAAAAAGCCAGGTGACAGTGCACCACATTCACCAAACTTAGTCAGATTTTCAGCCAAAGTCACATATGTAGATCCTTGATTTGTCTGTCTGGCATTTGTGGGACACTGTAATTTTTCTTTGGTATTATTCTGAAAAGGCACACACATATCCCAGTTAGTGGGTTGAAAACTAGCAGCATCTTGGTTTTCATGGCTTACATTATGAGTAGCCATGGCTGAATAAAAAGTGGCTGCACAATCTAAATGAAAGAGAAAAATAAATATTTAAACAATTTAAAAAATCTCATAGACAGCAATCCAAAATTTATACTAAAGTTTAGATGCTATGACTCATGACGAATGATAATGAAATAGGTAGATTTAATGCATGCATAAATCTGACTTTATATCTATACTAATAAAAGGGAAAGCCCTCACTGATTCAACACTAATTCTCCAACTTCCCGTGTAGGTAGAAGCATGAAACTTTGGGAAGTTGTTGGTACCTTTTCACGACGAAAATTGTCGAAAATTTTTTTTAAAAATCTCGCTCATGTGAGGCCGGGGGCCCCAAATCATTTTTTCCTAATTTGGGATCTATAAAAATTGAAAATCACCAATTTTCCTATTTCCCGTGTAAAAAGAAGCATGAAACTTTGGAACTTAGTTAAGTATATGCTCACAATTATAACTGGAATAAACTTAATATCATTATTATACAAATCTTTTTATTTTTTTAACTGGCACATGCGTTCTGCTGTTTGACATTCGTTCTGGCATAACCTTTACGGAGTTTGTAAATAGAAGTGATGATAAAATGTATTTAATTTGGTATTTTGTAGACAGCAATCAACCACACCAGGTTTTAAATAATTGAGATTGTGTTGCTTAGGCATTACGAAAGGGGATACTTTTTTTTTACACCTGGATGAATATAGTTTTATGGGGAAAATGTTTCTAAATAATACCCCCAGTGAAGAAGGATTTATTTGGCAACATCGGCTAAATATTTGATATAAGTTATAGAGGGAGAAATAAGGAAATAAGATTAACTTAGGAACCATACTTTCATGACATCAATCCAAAAGAAGCGACACAGAAACTATGTTAGGGCAAAGATAAATTCACTAACTGACATAATTAGATCTTCGCATTATCTGTTAGAGAAAACAAATTTAAATTTGTCTCGTGGCCTACAGTTTTGAAAGACTATTTATTAGAGAAATGATTTCAACTTACTACCATATAGCCGTTATCAATATTTATGCTTGAAATTTACTGCCCGATTTGATGTAATTTTACTTACATCAAATCATCTATGATCTTTTATAATTATTTACGTGGTTGGAAGTAAGCCGCGGATTTTGATTACTTGACAAGTATGTCTAGCGGGTAATTTATGTTTATCATTTAAAGTTAAAACTCAGAGAAACATCGGGAATAAACCAATACAAATGCTGATGTCATGGCCATGACTAACAATGTGATATGATTGTCTTATATTTATACAGTGTTAGGAAGCTAAAACTGTAACGTTTAAAACAAAACAATTTAATTTATAAATTTATGGTGTGGGGAATGACTTGCATACTTTATCAAAGATAAGGACTTAGTGACGTCATAATATTGAAAAAGTATTGCATTAAAGAATGTTACCTTCTCTAAAATTTAATTTATAAATTTATGGTGTGGGGAATGACTCACATACGTTTTCAAAGAGAAAACCAAGGACTCAGTGACGTCATAACATTAAGATAGTATTGCATTAAAGAATGTTACATTCTCTAAAATGTAATGTATAAATTAATGGTGCGGGGAATGACTCACATACCTTATCACAGATAAAACCAAGGACTCAGTGACGTCATAACATTAAGATAGTATTGCATTGAAGAATGTTACACTCTCTAAAAATGATCCCAGAGAACGTTAGCCACATATTACCTTACTCATTTAGGTTGTCTTTTGAGAATTTACCCAGCAGAAAGAGTGATGATGTAGTCAGTAAATATGATAATAAAATATTAATGAAAGAGGAGATAAAAAATATCAAACATGGTCACTTAGAAATAAGGACAATTAGACATGGAAAATATACACGGTAATGATGTGGTGACCAAATAATGACTTATCATGACATGCATTGATATTTTTTTCTTTGACAACATTTTCTCTACTTACTCAAAGAGTATCATTTTATAGCATGCAAATTGTTGTATTAAAAGCAGGTGATTTTATTTTATAACAATCCTTCTCAACCACTTCTGAAGAATCTCTTCATCAATTGGCTTAATCTTTGTACGCTGCCTCAGTTCCATGTTCCTGATTTCTAGTGTAGTTAGAAATAAAAAAATAAAACTTTAGTCTAAGAATGCTTACCTATTAAAAGATCTTGTTTTAGAAAGATGAAGTTTCTATCACTTTAGTCGAGTTGTCATGTTGTTTCGTAGTCGGGAACAATGGCTGGAATCATTAGGAAAATATTTGTTTTTGTGTTGTGTTTGAGTTTATGTCAAGAATACTTCATGTATTAGTTTTTTAAGCGTCAAATGTGCCTTTTAAAACGTGGGAACAAAAAATGTATGTTTAGAAAACATTACATATTACTTATTATGGCATCAATTTTTAAGGATTTACGTATTTAAAAAATCATGTTAAGCCTGGTCCCTTTTGGAACTCAGGACGTGTTAGCGCATTTTCGTATTATGTATCAGTATTTATGTTAGATATCAGCATTATGTAGTTATCAGTAATTGTGTTTAGATTTTAGACATATTTTTATGAATTTTCTTGTGTAATGAATATATTTGACATTTTTTTTAAATTTAAAAGTCATTTCTTTACATTTAATTTTTTTTTATTTTCTCTTTAATCTAACTACAAGTCCCCACAAATGATGACATAAAACTCTCTAAACTTTTACACATATTCTAATGACGTCAAAAAAACTAATTCTTTTGCACGTTTTCGTACCACTCTTTAATGCTTAAAAATGATGTATTCGACTTTCGGCAATGGCGGCCGTTCCCTGCGCCAGTGTTACCTCTCGATTCGCAAAGTTTGTTGGTAGTTTTAACGTTTTTTTTTAACGGATCGAGTAACTGAGTGTTGATGCACAAATGGCAGGTTAGGACATACAAAAAACATATATACATCATGGGTCTAGGACTTATGGATGATGTGATCAAGGGTGATGACAGACGGACAAAACGGGTGCAATAGCGCATTCGACATCTCGAAAATGCGCTAAAAATCTAAACTAATAGTGTACAATAAAACACTTGTCCTGTAACACTTGACTTAGAGTCATAAAATGTAAGCAATAAAAATGTTGGTTTGGTCTCCAAAAGCTCTTAAGAAGACTAAGTTTTTATGATGATGTTTAACGTCGTCTCACCTAGACTGGGATGTGATTGTGTGTCAATGCATTCAAGTGTTAATAAACTAATGTGCTCTAGCACAACGCCTGCACGAAAAACGCACAGATATAACTCAGCAAAGACAGTGTGTACATGACAAACGTGAACACTGATAGTTGTGTACTTGAAACATCACACATATTGGCAGTTTATTTTGTCAACGAATTTCGCACACCATGATAATTGGCATGATGATAATAATAATGCATGTAATTGTTATTGTAATAATAATAACTTAATAATTTATATTGCGCAATAAATCAACAATTAACTGCACTGAAAGCCTATGGCGGATTAAGGGGGAGGGTTGAGCGGGCTAAAGCCAGAGGCCCCCGATAGTTTGGGGGACCCCAAACTTTTTATATTTTATAATAAAAGTGTACAAATGTTTGCACGAACCCTTGACAATATAATACAATTTTTTTTAAAAATATTATCTATACAACTGTTTGCAAATCTGTCTTAATAATCGATAAAAATTGATTTATTTTGCGCACTTAGAGAACACAGAACAAAATATAGTTTATATTTTTAAAAGTTCTCCGTTTAGGCAAGCTCCGCTGGCCGTGTGGAGAGAGCACAGGCGCGTGATGCAACCGGTGTGGGTTCGATTCCAAGCAGTGGATAATTAAATTCATCGTTTCACACTTAATTGTAACATACCATAAACACTTCAAACAGTTATTTTTTAGTATTCTTTTTTTTTCATTATTAATATTTATTTACAGTCATATATTAGCTGTTAACAATAATTTTATTTTAAGGGATGCTGGCTGGTTAGGGCTAGGGCCCCCGTTTGATTGCAGCTCGGGGCCCCGTGCAGTCTTAATCCGCCCCTCCTGAAATCATTTTTAAATAAAATTAATTACACACATAATTATTAAAACATTCCAACTAAGGCATCTATAACCTAAATGAAATATGTAATTACATTTAAGCTACATTCATTGTAAGCAAACTTTATCATTAGCCCAAGCTGTAAATGCGACAATGTAAAATGAAGCTATGCGTAATTTAACCAACTAACAACTTTTAAATAGTGTAGGTTCAAAGAGTAATCAGTATCATGATCTTTTTTCGATCAGATATTTTATAAATGCTATTTTAGACCATAATATGTAGGTTTATAGTTAATTTCATTCAATACAGTAGTATAATATAATCCAATCTATGGCTAGTTGACTTAAAGCCGTCAATAAACGATATCACATGTCTAGTGTTGGGAGGTCAACTATTTGTAATGATGTGTGATGTGGGGGAGATGGGATGTTTAGGAATTGTGACGTCACATCAAGTCGAGCAAATTTGCTATCATTGCATCATTCTTATAAGTATTTATAGTAATTTACATCGAGCAACATTTAGTTGTATGTTGTTGAAATGTTGTTTCTGTAACGGAAGTTTTTTTTTCAACAGTTTATAGGTGGTTAATTATTGTCATAGCAGATAAGATTTAAACTTCCTTCACCAGTTCTGTTGAACGTAACTTTTACTGTATGAAATCGTCAACCATCTGGATGTCTATTAATAAAATATAAGACAAGCAGTCTACACTAAAACTTAAGAAATTACCATGTAACATTGCACTAGGCGTGTTGAATTGGACTTGATAGTCATAAAATATGGGCAATAAATTGTTACACCCTCATCTCCCAAAGAAATCAGGAAATTGTTTCTGTTTATGTCTCAAGTGGTCGGTTATTGAACTTGACTGTTTAACAAAAACACACGGAGTAATGTTATTAATATAACCTAAACCTTGTTACACCCACATCCCACCAAGAAATTAGGAAGTTATTTCTGTTTATGTCTCAAGATGTCGGTTATTGAACTTGACTTTTTAACAAAAACACACGGAGTAATGTTATTAATATAACCTAAACCTTGTTACACCCACATCCCACCAAGAAATCAGGAAGTTATTTCTGTTTATGTCTCAAGATGTCGGTTATTGAACTTGACTTTTTAACAAAAAACACACGGGGTCATGTTATTAATATAACCCAAGGTTTATGTGACGTCAGAGATTGTCCATTGTATTCTCAGGTGACCAAAAATAAACTCACTAGTCAACTCACACGTAAACAGGCTATTGATGTAGTCTATATTTATGTGACGTCAGAGATTGTTTATCGTATTCTCAGGTAACCAAACATAAGCTCACTAGACAACTCACATATAAACAGGTTAATAATGTAGTCTATATTTATGTGACGTCACTAATTGTCCATTGTACTCTTAGGTGACCAAACATAAGCTCACTAGTCAACTCACACATAAACAGGTTATTAATGTAGTCTATATTTATGTGACGTCAGAGATTGTTTATTGGTTTCTCAGGTGACCCAACATAAGCTCACTAGACAACGCAGACATAAACAGGTTAATAATGTAGTCTATATTTATGTGACGTCATTAAATGTTCATTGTCTTGTCAGGTGACCAAACACAAGCTCAATAGACAACGCCCACACAATGAAGCATACCGATAACTCCACTACGACAGTGTGTACATGACAAACACGGAGACTGAAATATGTGAACACTATAGATCGCGAACATTGACTTTTAGTGATGCCGTCAAATCTCGCACACAATAACAATAATAATAATAATAATAATAATGAAGATTATGATAATAATTAAATTAATTATTATAAGAAGCTATAAATTAACGTTTGTTGTAAGCCGACCTATGGAAGACAGTGGCTATTATTATTGCGAGCAACTGTGTAAGACTCAGAATGTATATTGTCAAATAAACACTATGAATAGTCCTCACGACTTGTGTTTATTTACTGTTTGTTAAGTGTAAGCTGTAAATCAATTTAGCTACCACTCGCCTAAAATTTTAACTAAAGTAACAATAAAACAAAGCCATTCATAATCCATAATAAACTATGATAATATGGACTTATTATAGCAGCTACAATAATTGGTCCATAAACATTTACAATTCTACCATCTGTAAGAGAATAGTTTTACAAGTTATATTCTGAGTTTTGGTGTCATCAATAGTATCAATATTTCATATATTAATGTCCATATTTTGTAGACTTATATAACGAGGTACACCAGCTTATAGCTGGGCTCATCTAGGTTTACAAATATTTTAAAACATATTGACTAAAGTAATATAAGGTCTGTCTCATTATTCCTAATGATACACAACGTTATGTCAACATGTCAATACATGACCTTACATCCGTCATCTACTGGTAGTCAGATGAGACTAAAGCCATAGAAGGTCTCTTAATTTTTGTGATAATACACAACGTTAGGTCAATATGTCAACACATGACCTTAGATCCGTTATCTACAGGTAGTCAGATGAGACTAAAGCCATAGAAGGTCTCTTAATTTTTGTGATAATACACAACTTTAGGTCAACATGTCAACACATGAACTTATATCCGTCATCTACTGGTAGTCAGATGAGACGAAATCAGCGCACGTCAAAGCAGAGCAGTGATGGTAGAGAATTTCGTCGTGTCATTGCACAAAACGGGAAGGGCAGTCAACCAACGTTTTATTGCACACTTTAGGGATAGAAATCATATTTTAATACGAGGTAGTGAATAGACAATGGACTTATCGAATTTCACTACGGTAGATAGAAAGCGTCACATTAAAGTCATCAGTACACGATAAACTTTGAATACAGATTTAAAACTATGGGATATTATTTCTGATTTTATGATAAGAAGAAATAACTTCCCTTTGCTAATATTCCGTGATTAATTAGTTTCATTTGTTAACATAATGTAGTTATTACCTTATATTTTTTAAAAGCATGTAAGAAGTTTATATTTCGCAGAGGCGTCACCGACAGTGGTGTCACCATGGTTGGTAGCTTATGTGTTACCCACTCACGACTACCCCATGGAACTCCCCCGATTCTTCAATAAAAAATTACGGCAACATATATAATTTTAAATACAAAATAAAGATCTTAACTCATGAAAGGAAGAAATTCATGCAGTATTTATCTTTACTGTTAACAAATAATGAGTTACTCTAAAAATCTGTCAGCGTATTGAATGTAACTGGTGTAACTGGAAATACTCTACTAGCAAAACACAAAACTTGCATTTCAAAATGTGCCCTTCACTTAATTTGAAAACTTGAAACACCTATCACAACATCACATTTCCTTTTAAATGCCCCACTCTTATCTGACACTGTGTTTTGTTATAGCGATTACCTAATGCATTAATTTGTTGAGTTAATTGACTTAATTCTCTACAAGGTATTTGTAACTGGTATGAGAATCACTGGGGGTGACTGCATTGTCACGTGAGTGATGTCGTAGGGTATTGTAACTGGTATAAGAATCACTGTGGGTGACTACATTGTCGTGTGAATGATCACGTAGAGTATTGTAACTGGTATGAGAATCACTGTGGGTGACTACATTGTCACGTGAGTGATGTCGTAGAGTATTGTAACTGGTATGAGAATCACTGGGGGTGACTGCATTGTCGCGTGAATAATCACGTAGAGTATTATAGTGTACTCTTAGCCCGGGAACATTGTTGAGTGTGTGTGGGGCAGTATCATGTATATGACAGACGAGAACTTGGTGTTGGAGATTATGTTTGAACTAAAGATTTTATCAAGTGTGGCCGAGATGGTGAGTCCAGTTTTGAAGAGAGAGACTCGAGACATTTAATAGTTTATTCTTGAATGACTGCTATTGAATTTATATACACACAGTCATTGTACGGCTAATTGAGGCTATAGCTGTAGAAACACATTTGGGTTTATATAATGGCGTGAATACGCACTCGGATGTTATAAAACCATTGTGTCAGGATTTATCATTGCACTATTCAACAGACATATCATCGGCATATTCTCACAGTCCACAATATTGCACTCGGCAAACATCTTAACCCACATGTGACCACACTACACAATATATAGGCGGTCTGTTCTCATGAACTTGTATTGAGTGACTAAAACTCCTAACTGTTATCTGTACAGGTGAACTGACACGGACATTTGTGACCAGTGATTCTCATATCTTGACACGGACATTTGTGACCAGTGATTCTCATATCTTGACGCGGACTTTGTGACCAGTGATTCTCATATCTTGACTCTGACATTTGTGACCAGTGATTCTCATACCCTAAATCTGACATTTATGACGAGTGATTCTCATACCTTGACACCGACATTTGTGACATTTCTTATACCTTTACGCTGATATTTGTTACCAGTGATTCTCATACCTTCAGCTGAGCTCCATAGCTGAGACACGGAGAAAAACAGCTGTAAACCTGACCAGAATCCAGACCTTCATTAATAATTGTCTAAGAAGGATTCTCAGAATTCACTGGCCGGACAAAATCAGCAACCAGGAACTGTGGCAGCGGACTAAACTGAAGCCCATTGAGGAAGAGATTCTTCAAAATCGGTGGATGTGGATCGGTCATACACTAAGGAAACCAGCTTCTAATACAACAAGGCAAGCCCTGAAATGGAACCCACAGGGTAAACGGAAAATAGGCCGCCCAAGAAACACCTGGCGCCGAGAATTGGAGGCAGACATCAAAAGAATTGGCCATGAATGGAAGATCCTGGAGAAAATGGCCCAGGATATAGATGCCTGGAGAGCTCTTGTAGGTGGCCTATGTCCTAGGAGGAAGTGCAGACGCCGGCGATGATCGGAGGATGTCCATCGTGGACGAGAAGGCTCAACAACAAAAACAACAAAAACAAATAACTTTAAGAATTCTGACACCAGTGGGGAAAGTGCCGATACTGGTTATAAATGTACCGATAATGCTAGTAAGGCTGCCGAAACTGGTTGTAATGGTGCAGACACTGATAGTAAGGGTGACTACACTGGTTGTTAGGGTATAGACACTGGTTGTAATGATGCAGAGACTGGTTGTAATAGTTCAGACACTAGTTGTAATGGTGCAGACAGTTGTTAGGTTTCCGTTACTACAAGTAAAGTGTTAATATTTGTTGTACTTTTGCAGACACTGGTTGTTCAATTACAGACACGTTTGTAAGGTTATTTATAGTGGATGTAAAGGAAACATTTTTTTTTATAGTAATGGTCCTAGTAATAGCTATAAGTGTAAATATTAATATTCAGAACTTTAAAGCAATGAGGCGTCGTCCATCATCTCTATTACGACCACCAAGGTCAATGGAGCATGAAATGTACGCACGATGTATGAGACTGGTAAAACAACACAAATAGTCACCGAGATAATGAACTATAAAGTATAAACTAGGAATTTGATATAAGAGATGCACTTGATGTGGACAGAACAAGTGCCAGACAGATGATGGTATTTAATAGTGTGTATACATTTGTCTAGATATATGTATTACAAGCTTACATACACACGCCCGACTTACCATATAGCTTTTCAACACTTATTATCTTAAACTTTTTGTGACACAAGAAAATATAAACAAGATAACTTTTATTCTATTGTTAAAACTACAGACAGTAATTATTGTTTGAGAAATATAAGCACAACTGATGTTACATTTAATATAATGTGTATTTAATGTCCTCTACACTTCTAACTCATTGTATAAATGCGTCTTTTGGTGGCATTTAGTTTCGTATTGACAAGTTTTAAAAAGTTTTCAGGTCGGTGTATTGATAGACTTGACTATAAAAAACTTTTTCAACATACGTCGGTCTGATGTTACATTTGAGTATGATTTTTTTTTTAAATTTTACTTTGACTTCGCTATTAGTTTGACTACAAAACCACAGTTTTTGTTTTGAAAACAATAAAGTGGGTATATTTTTTACCAAACAAGGACAAACACTTTCAAATTTATCCAAATAATATAATATTACTAAAAACTAGAATTAATACGTCAGTTGTTGTTTTTTTATAACTACAATAGTGCATAATTTTATGTTAATCAATATGACGACACATTCACCGATGATATAAGAAGATTCATTTGTTTAAATATCCCACACTTAAGCAAACACAGTACAAGATTATAACGAATTGATATATCATCCACATTTTCGTCATTCAACGCACATGCAGACCCTAACCCACACATGACAACACCACCCACATATTACAACACCACCCACCTATGACAACACCACCCACATATTACAACACCACCAACCTATGACAACACCACCCACATATGACAACACCACCCACACATGATAACACCACCCACACATGATAACACCACCCACATATGACAACACCAACCACATATGACAACGCCAACCACATATGACAACACCACCAAAATATGACAACACCACCCACACATGATAACACCACCCACACATGATAACACCACCCACATATGACAACACCAACCACATATGACAACGCCAACCACATATGACAACACCATCAACATATGACAACACCACCTACATATAATAACACCACCCACATATGACAACACCACCCATGTGTGCGTTTATGTAAATACATCCATAAATAAACTTACATATAAAAACACAAAGAAAATTAATATAAACAAAAGTCAAACAATTTATTTCTACATGTTTATTTGGACTAATAAAATCAGACACACATGATCTAAAATAAGATAAACTGAAATATAATAAAATTGATTCTTTTATAAAATCATATATAAAATATCACTTAGTATACCACAAAGTCTAAAGGTAAGTAAAGTAAACAATTATAACATGACTGGAAGGTGAGAGTGTACATATGCGTGTTGTTTGGTTGATAATTATATGTATTAGAGATCAAAAACAAATTTCAAAACATAATTAAGTATAGCAATAAGAATTAACTAGAATAGAAAAGAACGAAACAGAAAATTTATGAACACATTAAACGAAATAATTGGAAGTTGGGGTGCCAAAATTAAAGTAGGCAGCACAAGAGGCGCGAAAAAGGTCTATTAACAATTGATATAAATTTATTAATTATTATAAAAAATATCTTTTTGTTAAAATTTACATTTAATAGGTGTGTGTGAATATGTTGCATGTACAAAAAGTGGACAAGTTTGACGTGATGAAGAAATATTGGCACTAAGGGTGAACCGGAGAGGGATAGACAGTGTTGTCTTTAACATTCATTAACATTTGGTACAAGTTTGTAGTGAAAAATTATAAACACAGGATTTATTTAATATTAACAGGCTATAGGTACATGAAAACAGTTTAGTAAAGATGAAGTGTTCCGCCACTGCATGTCAGGGTGCCGAAAGTGTTGTTAAGTCTGCCGACAATGATGGTGAGGATTTTTATGTAGCATGGCAGTTGTAGTTATTAATGACAATATTAATCATTAGATAGCAATTTGTACCAAGTCAATATGTAAACACTAGAAGCATTTATTGTAATAATTAACATTTAGATGAGATGGAAATGTTGGAGGCAGGGCGCTGACATTGATGGTGAGGGCGCACATAGGGCGTTGTCTTGCTATGTACATGAGGCGTGGTAGAGGGTGTTGTCTATTACAACAATCAACAGTTGATACAAGTTTTTATAAAGTATATAAAATATTATAACATTGTCTACATTATCGATATTACTACCAGTCAAAACCAGTGGTACAACAATTTCTTCCCTCAGAGTTGACCCCACTGTGGACATGGCGGCCATACATCCAGCCAAAATCACACCCTTTTGGATGGACATAAGCCCCACTACTGCCTGGACATGTACATGTTGTGTACGTGTACTTGGTCGTATACTTACCCACCTCGTACCTGTCTATCCAGTTTCCTACAGAGATCTGTTTAGGACATCCATGTGGATGTGATACTATCAATGTCAACTAGTCTCCACATCTCTTGTATTTGTTGTTTAATTTCTTCCTTAGATCAAACCAGTGTATGTACATCTCCTTCAGATTTTTCTGTAAATCTACGTCACATGTCCCACATTTCAACCAACATCTGTCTTCCTCAATGTCTGCATCAACCATCGTCCAGCCATCAAGAGTGACCAGTGGACTATCTTGACTATCATAGAACAATCTACACGTGGTGTGTCTCGCCTCAAGGTCATCAAACACCACGTGTCTAGTCGTGTACATCCTTACCTCCCCCCACACTTTGCTGGGTGTGTCCGAGTGTTGACACTTGTGACATGGACAAGTTTTCCTTTTGAATACAATGTCTACATACCTCACCATCCCAGTCCCTAGTCTCATGACGTCCCTTCCTCTAATGTTATAAAATGGATATGGTTGTTTGGTGTTTGGCCAAAACTCTGGTCTTTCTGTACTGGTCACTGTAACATCTACCCTGACAGTGAGGTCAGCTACAGCTTTGATGAACTCAACTAGGAGTTTGTCATGGTTACCTTTAGGTAGGTGATTGATGTTAAAATCGTTGACAGGTACAAACTTTTTGTGACCTGGATTCTTCTTACAGCCAACAAGATGTTTGTGTAGATCTGCTTCTCCTCCTTCTGAAACCAGGGTTTCATGTGTACCTGACAAGATAATCAAATAAAGTACATTTTAATCCATATGTTATACTGCTTACTAATTTTTGGTCTCTATTTAGATTTCGTTACGTCTATTCTTTCATTTCAATAGATTAAAAGAGCATTTTGTGAGATGATTGTAGACAATAATTTCTGTAAAAAATAAAATGTGTAAATACTTGTATTATTATAGACATTACGAGGGCCGCGGTGGTAGAGTGGCAAATGCGCTCGACCGACGTTCCGATGGTCTTTGACTCGAATCCATGGGAAACCAGGGATTCGCTTCCGGGACCTTGCGCGTCCCCGAGCTCCACCCAGCTCCAAATGGATGAAAAGCGGCGGGGTAGTGCGTGGAACCCTCAGCCGTTGCATGCGAACGCTGCATCACTGCCAAAAAACAACTGCTGTCTTGGCTGACCAAAGGCTATGGAAGCAAATCCAGACAATACAGCAGGCTGAAGTCGGACACCAGGGTCCAATTTGCGCAAGCCTCGTGGCATGCAAAACACAATATTCAATATTTAGAACGAAAAAGAAGTATAGACATTACAATGGAATTAATTTGTTAAAAAAACAATCGTTACCATAGAAAAGACTTGATTTGTCGTTTATGTCACACCTGCAATTTTTGACATCTGTTTTTCTGTCATGTGTGTCATATTCACCAGGGATGTGCCATTTACATTTTTCTGAAAGGATAGTTTTATAAAGCATTTCTTTTGTTTTGATTATTACTAAGTATTAATGTGCCTCCTTTTTCTCTCTCTTTGGATTTCCTCGTAACTATTTATGGCTGTGCTTGTTTGTTTCTCAAACTTTTTCTTGTTGTCTCAATTTATATCTCCCTTTTTTTCTCTTTCTGTCTCTCTATCTTTCTTTTTCCGTGTTGCTCTAGATGCGTCTAAATCTATCGATGTATAAATTTCTTTTTTCACTCCTATCATTTAACAAAAAAAAAAAAAAAAAAAAAAAAAAAAAATAAA